>CM033650.1:6576883-6689780 GCA_019512145.1 Engystomops pustulosus | reverse complement strand
CCAAGTTGACTGATATCCCGCCCGTATAGCCATATGTCCACCCAATAGCCCATACTGCACAGGGCCCCTAGTGCCTATAGTCAACCCCATATTCATGGATATCACACCTAAGCCATATGCACCCACAGTCCTTAAGGCGCATCCCACCAAGAAGGCACACCTCAATGCAAGTCGCCAACAGCCCCAGATGAAATGCACAGTTACCTACGGACCATAAGGCCATAGCCCCTCCAAAAAAATCCATAATAGCCCACCTGCCAATTAGCTTAGAAGGCGCGCCCCCCTGGAAGTCGGAACGGCACCGGCCCCATTACTTATATCGTCACATGCCCCAGAGGAGCGCGTGGGATTCCAGACCGTAGAGGGGCAGTAGTCCAAGACCCCTAATACGTGATGCAACCTTTTGGAGGTGAGGGGCCGACGACCAGCCAAAAACACAATTTATACAAATCCACAGGCAAGGTAATCAGCAAGGAGTCCCCGGCCGCCCACGTGCAAAGTGTAGTGGGCGGTAGACCACCACCCAATATCAGGGGTCCCTCAAAAGACCTAAAACCTGGCTACAACAAACAAAGGTCCCCATAGGTTTCGTTGTAGAAGCAAAAGGAACTATATGGCCAAACCCAGAAATCCAGGCCCTAGCGCCCGACGGCCTCTGCCTCCGAATCAGCTGGACACTCTAAGCTAGGGTAATGGCCTGGGTTCCCATAGAGATGGCTCTGAGGGCCACCAGCTGCACCCGGGCCAGAGGGTGCCCAACGAGCATAATCGTACAAAATAGTTGCTACTAGCACCAAAAGCAAATACTTACCCCACGCTGGCGGTTCGAAACGGGACGACTCCCGGTGTCCTTAGGCTATAAATATGGCAACAGAAAACAACATGCCAGGACCAGGGAAGGCGATGTCGGCCGGAGCGTGGTCCTCGGATGCCGCAGGGGGACAGAGCGACGGACGCAAGTAATGTGAATCACATCCATGAGCGTAAACCTGACACATGCCACGCAAGGGTCAATGGATTGCTCTTAAATCCAAGCTGAATCACCACCAGCTGAATGACTAACAGTTCCCACCAGCTGTCAACTCTTACTTTATTTCTTCCCTTTCGAAGATTAACAAGGTTTAGTTGCAGTACATACAACTTGCTGGTGTTTTTATCAATTTTCTTCAGCTGAAGAAGAAACATGGTGCTGTGGTTCACGGGGCAATCTGGGCCTCGCCCTGGTGGTGGCGTATGTGGATACAGCTGTTGCAGCGAAATATATCTGGACCTGGTGTGATACCTGAATAGAGGATATCACACGCCTGGGACGCCTTCTACACAAGGAACTCGTGTAAGTAGTAGCAGTCCATTCTTGGCTAAATTTTACAGTTGTTGTTCAAAGGTTTTTTTTTTTTGGTTTGGATCCCACTCACCAGCCCTGAATAGATTAAAGCACCCCCAAAAATAGGCCTTTTGGGCCTTCACAATGTAAAATGCCCTCATTTAGCATCCTTCATGTTTTACAACCTTTTCACTGTTGACCCAACTTATAACCCTCATCAGCCCCCTATGTGGCCTCTTAAACTGATATCAAACGCTTTAATGTCTCCTTCCCCCATTGTGGCCCCTGGCCCCCGATTTTTTTCTACTTCCTTGTTCTGCCTGGAGAAATGATAGAGAGATCCCAAAAGCAGATACTGTGCCACTCTGAAAGCCAGGCTCAATGGATGGTAGATTTTATAAGACCACTGAGTAACATTCATACTGATAATGTTGTCCCAGCCTCGGTCTTTCCACTGCAATAGGAGAAAACAAATGGATGGGACCATCAAACGCTTTTCTCTCAGACGAACCACTGCAAGTTTTGGTTTTGCAAAAGAAGCTTGAAGATATACTCCAAGGAGGAGACCCAACACTACCTGGGGCAGTTCTAAAAATCCGAGGGTCAATATATATAGAACCACTCCAGACAAGATCTAGATAAGACCCTATAGATGGGCCTATAACTCAGGAACCCATTTCTTAACGGGAAGGGGGGAGGGATTACTCTGAGCTACATACAAGGCTACCAAAAGGCGGAACTCTTACAATATAACATATAATCTATCAAGTTTGCGATACATTAGAAGCAGGGGGTCTTTGAGGATGGATTTTATATTCAGGTTGTAGCTTGCAGTTGGGTGTCACTTCTGTGTGAGAGCTGTCCGCTCCTAGCTAGACATTAACAGCCGAGGAGGGGGTAATGGATAAGATAGTACTATTTTAATGACTGAAATCAAAGAACGCATGGGTGAGACACTCCCCCATGTGCCGCAAGGTTCCTACTACGATCAATGAATATAAATCATTTTTCTATATGATGATTTTGTATGATTAACGCAGATCTCCAGGGACAAATACCTATACCGTTCCGGTACTATACACACCTGTCTCCACTTTTGTGTAGACTCATATAATGTGTTACGTAAAGAAAAACAAAAAAAAAAAAAAAAAAGTAGGCAAAACTATAAAGGTAACAAACTAGTCTAACTTTCTATTTTGTGTTTTACTACATCTTAAATGAAATGCAAACCAACTTAAAAAACATAAAAAAAAAACTATAAATACTCACCTCCATCCTCCTCTCTATCTTGATCCCGTGCGTCCCATCGTTAGTCTTGACATCACCGATATCACCTAGACAAAAAAGTTATAATTAAGGAGCATGGAGCGCAGGACTAGAATGTCCGCTGCTCCAGCTACTAATTATGCATGCGCTCAGTGTGTATCACCTCCGTCTCCACAGCATGTGACAATGGGATGCAGTCATGTGCATAATTAGTCAGCCCAAGCACCGGACCATCTTGTTCCCTACCGCACACCGTGCTGCTAATTAAACTTTACTTTTCTTGGTAGATTCTGTCGTCTCAAGACTAGCGACGGACATCGTCCTGATCAAGATGAAGAGGAGATGAGTAATTGTAGGTTTTTTAAAGGGCAACTACCACCGGTATGGAGGACTGTATGCAAATGACCATGAGGGGCTCCAGGCTCTATTGGTGTTAATGGAGCATGGAGCCCCTCAGGCTCATTTGTATACAGTCTTTCATCCTGGTGGTAGATTCGCTTTAATGTTTTTTTAGTGGTTGATTTGTTCTAAATCTACTTTCTAGATACATTCATCGATCCTCGGCAGAGTCTCAGCAAAGCCTTTTACAACGTCATCTTCTCCATCATGTTTGGACATCGCTGCAACTATGAAGACAAAGAGATAGCTACAATTTTAAATTGTATATATGAAACATTTGTGACTATCAGCTCACCTTGGGGACAGGTAATATACTTCATATATTTCAGGGGTTGTCTTTAGATTTGACCAGGTGTCTTTCTTTCTTGCGTGGGCACTCAATTAATAACTATAGGGATCATAATGGGACATGGGCATTTATTTTCTGAAAAACTGTGCCTCTGCAGGTTGGGGGTGGTATTGCAATGTATCTCCATTCTCCAATACTTCAATGAGCACATCCTGTGCGTTTTATTTTTAAGAAAACTAGACAGTTTTTTAAAATAATCTTTCATGACCCCAAGCCAGATTTCTAACACATATAATTTTTTCTAGATGAATAAATATATTTCCCCTTGTATGTTTCTTTCTCAGATATATGAGATGTTTCCATGGCTAATGGGTTTTATCCCAGGACCTCATCAGAAAATCAGTAAACTTCTGGGGGATCTTAGTCAGTATGTCGATACGAGGGTGAAAATCAACCAGAAGGCTTTGGACCCTGATGATCCCCAAGACTATATTGATGCCTTTCTAATTAAGATGGAAAAGGTAAATTGGTAAAATTTTAATTATAGAGCAGTGATGGCGAACCTATGACACACGTGTCAGCACTGACTCGCGTAGCCATTTTTGGTGACACGCGGCCGCCCAGCGCCCGCGGTCCGCCCCCCTCCCTGTGTCATGTGCTGCCCCTGTGTTAATGTCCCGCCCCCGTCCCTGTGTTTCTGCCCCCTGCTTACCTGTCCGGCGCCGTGTTGGTCCGCCCACTGTCTGCAACTCCTCCGGCTCCTCCAGGCTGCAGTGTGCGCTGCTCGTCACGTAACTGAAGCGACCTGACTTCAGGCCACGTTAGTCACGTGGCCCGAGGCGCGCGGTGCAACCTGGAGGAGCCGAGCCGCCATTATCGTCAGACCTGCCAGTAAAGCTACAGGGAAGAAGACATCACTGAGTATGTATATAAGTTTCATATTATATTATATTTAAAGGAAGGCGGTTAGGGGTATTTTAGTAGTAAAAGGAGGCGGCTAGGGGTATTTTAGTAGTAATGGGAGGCGGCTAGGGGTATTTTAGTAGTAAAGGGAGGCGACTAGGGGTATTTTAGTAGTAAAGGGAGGCCGCTAGGGGTTTTTTAGTAGTAAAGCTAGGCCGCTAGGGGTATTTTAGTAGTAAATGGAGGCCGCTAGGGGTATTTTAGTAGCAAAGGGAGGCCGTTAGGGGTATTTTAGTAGTAAAGGGAGGCCGCTAGGGGTATTTTAGTAGTAAAGGGAGGCCGCTAGGGGTATTTTAGTAGTAAAGGGAGGCCGCTGGGGTATTTTATTAGGGAAGGAAGGCTGCTGCTGGACATGTTATTAATAAGGGGAGGCCGCTGCTGGACATGTTATTAATAAGGGGAGCCGCTGAGGACATGTTATTACAAAATAGGTTTCTATTGGAGAAGGTGACACACACCCGATTTGCTCGTTTTTTTTGGCGAATTTGGACACACCAAGCTCAAAAGGTTGACCAACACTGTTATTGAGTATAAGAATTCTTCTAGAGATGTTTTTTTTTTTGAAAAAACAGTTGCATATCTATTAAGATAAGAAAAATTAGATCGGTTAGACCTCTGCCTTTCGCTCCAAGCACAAACCCCCGAAGATGCCTCAAAGCCAGTGGACTTCTGGGGTTTCAGCCAACCTGTAAGCCAAGTCGGTAGTCCAATATAAGTCAATGATGTGCAGAGGATGGAGATAGGTTCTGTGCTCCAGTGACTTCTACTAGAACTCCACGGAACCAGACGACTTTCAGTCCCCGTTGAAGAAAATGTTTTGAAGTATCTTTTTTGACTGCACCAGGAGGGAAAATTAACCAAAACAGTGAATTTAAATGAGGGAACTTACTTTCCTGCACCCTCCAGCTCTTTTGCTGGGGGGGAGAACATAAGTACTACTACAACCTATTATCTCTAATTAGTCATTGAAATACCCAGATGTCTTAGGTAAGGGCCGGCAGTTTATAACTTTCTTAAAGAGAATTTTCCAGATACCTATAAAACTAGTCACCGAGCGTTGAAATACTAGAAGATTGGTGGGGGGAAGGAACCGACCAATCTGCAATGCTATACTACAGCAGAGTTGGAAAGACCATAAACTCCTCCATAGAGTTATAACAGCTGAGTGGTTGCTGGTGTTGACCCCCCCCCCCCCACTATCAATCAAGCTGGTCATAATTAGTATAGCTTTAAAAAGACGGCCCCTATATATTGGAGATCAACATGTTCTGCCTTCTACTCACTTCTTACCAAACACAGCGCTGTATGTTGTATCTTGGCCATGCTTGGGATTGCAGTTCATCTCCATTCATTTGAACGGCAAAGCAGATATCGTCTGTAATGACCAGATGATCCATTGGGATGCCAGAACCTATAAAAGGAGCAGTCATTATTATGTTAATCCTGGGAAATCTATTAAATTTTGGGGCCTGGTGGCAGTGGGAGTCACCTCGCATTCCTATAGCCAAACATTGCACATTGACAGTTTTCAAGAAGGTTCCACATCCTATTGGAAGGTAGGTCACATTTTCTGAACTTGAGTTGTTTTCACCACCACAGCTAAGCGCCACAAAGGATTATGATGAACATCATTGGCCGAAAATCGCGCCCCAACTTACAAGACAGAACCGCAGACGTACATGGAAGCAATATTCATGAATGCAAGGATTCAAGATTGCTCCCAATGGGAAGTGCCACGGAGAACAACCAAAAAGTCACACTGAATGGTTACCACTGTACCAAAGGTACAATATATATATGATAAAATTATAGCAAACAATAGGTTTTAAAGGATGAAGGGATTGTAAACCAAGCACATGTCATACTGGTGTGTGACCCCGTTGGCAGGTGGGTCTGCTCTTCTTGTAGCTTCCTGACGAACCTGGTTTTGAAAACAAAGGTTTTTTAAAATTATGCAAATGTCTCAGGCTCTCACAAGTGACCTATGTCCGGCCGGATCCACCTGTTCATTGAGTGCGTCCCTCAGAGTCACTATGATAAATCGGTGAGCAAAAGACATCCAAAAGCAAGAGTTCAAGACCCTGCCTGATGATTACCTGTTCCCTGTGTATCTCAAAACTGTTAATCGCTATGAGATTTCCTGTAAATTCAGGATTCAATATCTACCCATGCTGACAACGGTTCTAAAAGATCCCAACTGCTTCAAGTATCGACAGAATTTACACAGGGAACTTCTGAATGAGAAGGAGAATCAAGAGGAACGACGCGCATTCCCATGCCCCTAGCTGCAGGTAAGGTTATATACAACTCTATCATCTCATATTATCTTCATATCTATCTATCGTCTTTCTATCTATCTATCATCCTATCTGTCTCTCTAACACAATCTGTTGTAACCACACCAGACTCAAAGAAATCAACAAACTTGCCTAGACCCATAGGACAATCTGTAACATCTGTGGGCAAACACATGGTGAGGATGCCATACAGACCTACACTCACCGGCCACTTTATTAGGTTACACCATGCTAGTAAGGGTTGGACCCCCCTTTTGCCCTCAGAACGCCTCAATTCCTCGTGACACCACCACCACCAGCCTGAACGTTGATACACGGCAGGATGGATCCATGCCTTTCATGTGTTGATGCCAAATTCTACCCTACCCCCTGAATGTCACAGCAGAAAGAGGAAAATCGAGACTCATCAGAACAGGCAACGTTTTCCACTCTTCTACTGCCCAATTTCGATTGAGTTGTTGCAAATTGTAGCTAAGGTTCCGTTCGTCGCTGAAAGGAGTGGCACCCGGTGTGGGTCTCTATGCTGCTGTAGTAGCCCATTGCTCAAAGGTCGACGTCTGTGGTTCAGAGATATGCTATTCTGTCTAACTTGGTTGTAACGGTGGCGATTGGTCACTGTTGCCGTTCATCAGCTCTAACTAGTCTGCCCCTTCTCATCTGACCTCTGGCATCAACGAGGGATTCCGCCCATAGAAATTCCGCCCACAGAACTGCGTTTTGTCTTTTTCGGACCATCTATGTAAACCCAGAGATGTTGTGCTGTGGATAATCCCAGTAGATCACAGTTCTGAAATCCTCAGACCAGCCCTTCTGGCACCAAACAACCATGCCAGTTCAAAGGCATCAAATCACTTTCTCCCATACTGAGTGCTCGGTTTGAATGCAGGAGCTGTCTTGACAGTCTACAGCTACTAAATGGCACTGCGTTGCCGCATGTGATTGGCCTGATTGAAATTAAGTGTTAATGAGCAGTTGGACAGGTTTACCTAATAAAGTGGCCGGTGAGGGTATATCCTCCAGGCCCATAGGGTTATCTGTTTCCTCACAGGTCCTAGAGAATTTCTTGGATGCCCTAGTGGTAGCTTATATTTATAGGGGCATGTCCAGCAGAGGCATCGAATCAATTCAGGTCCACTCTGCCACAGCCACAGGGTACCCAGATGTTCTGCCTATATGATATCAACTCCAGTTAGGTCTATTGAGGCAGCAGATAAGTTAATCGTTTATATTCAAGAATATTTTATTTTAAGTTAGAAACCCTGAGCTACAAAAGTTTGGTCAGTACCTATTGTTAAGGGTTGGCTCCCGGGAACCCGAAACTTCAGCCAGAAGTTCAGTTTTGGGCATCAGGCTCACGCCCCTCCAGTAACCTCATAATTGGTGAAGGCCAACACCCAAACCAAATCTTGAGCAAATTCCACTCAACCCTGTTGAGTATAATATTGATTTATTAATATATATATATTAGTATAATTATACACAAAATTCTGTTTTAAGGGCTCATCAAGTTGAGTCTGTTGCCACATATATAATGGTTCAGGATTTATCATTAGGCCCTCGCGGCCCTGTGTGCCCACCCTATAATTCGGCCATGATCTTCAATAATAGGACCAAAAAAACCCTGCAGGCACCAATTGTGCCGAGTACATAAGGGTTTTTTTTTATTTGGTTGCACTCAGTTTAATGGGCGGGCACCACGATTATGTTTATACTGCGAATTATAGTGGTCCCCGGTGAGTATCGCACGCGATTCCATCTGATAGGTGTGGATTGTGTTGTGGAGGACACGATGCAGACAGCAGCACACCCCGGTGCAAACACATCATAAAAACATATGTGCAAGTTGTTTGCTACAAGTATTTATGTGCAAAATGAGTTGCCAAATCTGATGCAGGCAGGTTTTATAAATGTCACCCAAATTTTTATTCGTATTACTTCTTATTTTTTAGGCAAGAGGATTTGCCTGGGGGAGTCAGAGTGGTCGGATGGAGCTGTTCGTTTTGGTTACGATCCTACAAAACTTTGACTTGAAATCCCCCGTAACCTGAGAAGAACTTGATATAACCCCAAATGTATCCGGACTGGGGCACTTTCGAAACCTTTAAATTGGTTATCCCCGCTGACTGGATGTCACACAATTGGTTGCTGATTACACATTGTTGATGAATATGATTGTTCAGTTCTTGTACTTGTTCTATAGATTGTAGACATAAGTGTCACATTTATTCTAAAAGTATCTAAAAGTTATAATGTCTGACAGAAGCACCATGATACTCCATATCTGTGCACAAAGAGTGATAGAAGACAGTAGCAGACCAGAATGAGCCCAACGCCACCCCCGCCCCCCCCACAACCCACCCCCCGCTAAGAAATCCACCAGATTATGACAGCGAGGAAACCATTGGGTGACAATATTTTTGGTTTGATTCTTCATTTTTTTATAGCTGACCTAATTGAATTACATATAAGTAGCAGGGCGTTATCTCTGTGTTGTGTGGGATCAATCTCACGGTGCCTTAGTCCACCATCACTGGGGGAAGACAGAATCAAGAACCATTTGATGGGAGTTATTACTTCTTTGGGTTAAATCCTCCTTAATATTTAATAAGTCAGACGTTAAGGGACTTCATTATAACTGAGTGCAAGGAAGCTGCTAATAACGTTGATAGGAGGTTTGCAAGTCCCCGGACTCGAAAGTTCCCTATTGGTATGATCCATGCAAAATTCCGTCTCCAGATAGCCTAAGCCATAGTTGGAAATCATATGCTAATAAGGGGGAAGAATCACCAATTTAGGGGGAGTAATGTACGGAGTTGAGGGAAGATCTTTGCCAGAAAGAAACAGAGTTTGTGCCAGGAAAATAACAGATGTTCCGACATCCCGATTCTTCTGTCTGTTTTTTTGCTTAAGTTGGCGGGACCAACTTTTCCCAATTAGCCATCAAAGGTATGTGATGTTTGTACTGCATTTTTGGCCGCACAATAGTTGCCAGGAAAAAAAAAGGAAAACAATTGCAGAGAGCAAAACTAAGGCGCCACAGTCCATGTAAGGATTTTGAGGGCCACATCCCTGATGTCGGCATGTTATGGCGCACGAATGATTAGTTCGGTCACACCATTATTTACTTAAAGCGTGCTTGGCCCACTTTGAAACGTCGGGCTGTGGCGTTCCGGAGCCGGTCTCCGAGTGCCGCAGTGTGCTTGGCACCAGAATTAGTAAATCCCCCCCAATGCAGCGATTGCTCATTCTATATTAAAGGGGATTTTGATGGTGGGGCGTAAGCTATGCGAGTTGTCTCTGCTCTCTAACAAATTTGCTATAAATGTATAATAATAATAATACTGATATAATAATAATAATCTGCGATAATAATAATATTAAAAATGATCTTACACACTACAAATGATTCTACTTCCTCTTCCTGACAGATCATACTCCTCCCACTTGTGGCCATAACTGCAGGTAGATAGATAGGTTCCACTTTAAAGGTGTTTTGTGATGACTGAAAATAAGATTAGATAAGTTTGTCCCAAAGGTGCTGATTTCAGGAACTGAAGAGAATATTCCACTCGGCAATTAATATTAGTGTTGCGTAAAATGAAAAAATAACCAACTTTTTGCATCCATCCTCACGTTGTCCGAGATTTTTGCGCTTGTCGTTCTATAGAAAGCTTTTTATGTTACTTCCAGTGGACAGAAAGATGACCCATGGTCACACAAGGAGCCGGGTTCGTTATATCCCGCTTCATCGTGATGTTCCACACAGGTTGCATGGATTCGTTATATCCCCGCTCATGTGAGTCAAAGAGGGCGACGGACAATGGATGTAAGTATAATAGAGAGTATCAGAGCTGATGTGATATAACGAGCCAAATGCACATAGAAAACAGTGATGAATGATACAGAAAGCTACCGTAAATTAGAAATTTGTATAACTTTTCCTTATTCAAACAATATCAATTACTTGCCGAAATGAGAAACACCCTTTAAGGATCACCATACAGTTCCCTTCTCTCATCCCTGGGGATGAAGATCCGTTTTAAGGGCCTTTCCACCAGCTTTCTAATATGGTACACTACACTGATTCCGGAAACCAAATGAAATGCTTTACCCCCACAGTTCCTGGATATTAAGTATTGTTCGTTTTGAAAACATTATAGATATAAGCCTCTATACAACCTGGCTGGACAGCGCCAGATTTTTTTTACCCACCTGAGCAGTTAGAGACTAAGTATCCAAACTGGATGCTGAAACCTGATGACACTGATTACGGGAACAAGGGGGTAGGATAAGAAAATACCCATTGTGACAGGAAACTGGAGCTTCAACTTATAAGAAAGGGAAAGTGGAAGAAAGAGGAGGGGATCGGTGCAGGGACGGAAAAATGACTTGAATCATATTTCTTATTTACCCTTCGGTTCTATACCATAAACCCCAAACTTTATCCCCCAGGTTGATCTGCGACTAAATATGGCTTCTTTTTTTTTTAATATCAACCATCTGCCTTATACCTACGATTGACCTCTTACTAGGTTACCCCTTCCATTACGCTTCCATTAGACGGACCACTTGAATTTGCCGAATCCCCCCGTCACAAATAGTAGTAATACTGCGTTCCGATTCCCCTTTGATTTTGTCATACATTGGTTTTTTTTCGTCTTGGCAACTATGAATTCGGCAAACCACTTCGTGTTTTGGATGTTGTCAATTTTGATTTACTACCACACCCCTCATATTCATGACTTCGTTGGCTCTATGGTCTCCGTGTCTATGTTTTCGGAATGCGCCCAAGACAGAACATCTGGTCGCCCCATGGGTATCTTTTTCACAGCTTGTGTATCAGGACCTTTTACCATCCAGTCACATGTTTATGATCTAGTCATCCACCAACATTGGTGTATTTCTTCCTACACAACCCCTTTAATTTTTTTTGCCTGCATGATATGTGATCTTTTAGGCATGTCAGTGCTTTTTCGAGAGCTCCCCATCACTTCCTTTCAAAATCTGACGAGGTAATGGATTTGCGACGAGATCCAACCCTCTTTTCCCCCCCTTTACCCACTAGTATCTTTTTAATATCATGATTCATCTTTATATATTAAGTTGTTAAAGTCAATTTTGGTTTTCCCCATGTTTTTCCCTTTTTCTCCCCTTTCTTTTTCCTCTCGTTTGGTAATGGGAATCTCCACCCATGGCCAAACACCTCTTCCACTGCGGAAAACATGCTTGATATTCGCGTTGTCGATCCCCCGATTTTATCTGCTGACGACTTCTTTCTGCGTTATTATGGTCTTTTCCTTCCAGTACCACTAGTCATCAGGAGATATAGTAACTTTCCGCGCGTGTGGTCACAACAATACCACCATGGATTCGGTTAGACTCGGCTTGCGTAGGAATTTCTACCTGACTCTTCCCCCAAAAGCCTTAAACCTGTACACCTATTCGCTATTAGTTCTGCGCCCTGCTTACTCAGGCCGTGCTGTTTGTTTATTCTCACCCTCATCTAGTTTAGGTGCTTATTAATTCGCATTTACACCCCCCAACCTGTTGTCTCCTGTTGACCCTTTTTGTTTCTGGATTCTGTATTATTCTGGCTTAAGTAGCTGGCCCGATGGACAGGACTCTCGATATTCATTGTAGAGTTTTACCCTGCGGACGCTTCCACTTTTGCTTTTGTTTGATTTAGCTGTTTACATATTTGTTGCTCCCGGTATATGTATGCTAAGCTGTACATTTCATCTATTTTTTAATATGTGCAGATCTTACTTACTGTAAGTTTTTTTCTCTGGATTTCAGGAATGATGCAATGTTTGTACCTTTTATTGTTTTATGTTGCTGAATTTCTTTGATTCATGCAGCCCTCTATGGGCCCTAGTAACTAAATGTGGTTGCCACTTCCTTAACATACTCTCACACACCCAATTGCCTGCCCCGAAAACCCCACCCGTTAGTAACAATATAACCATGTTATTGTGAAAGATCCAAATACACTTGTTTCATGCGAAACCTTT
Source organism: Engystomops pustulosus (assembly GCA_019512145.1). Classification (NCBI taxonomy): domain Eukaryota; kingdom Metazoa; phylum Chordata; class Amphibia; order Anura; family Leptodactylidae; genus Engystomops; species Engystomops pustulosus. Next base: position 6,677,231 of record CM033650.1, on the reverse strand, counting down.
TAACGGTATCTTAAGGATTTTAGGCAAACCGGGAACAGGCACATGACCACTCAAGATACTATATCGTGCGTGCCATTGCCTGTATTCCTGCCATCCCATGTCCTGTCTGGATTTCTGTACTGAATTCGTTCTTGCGGTTTTTGGTCCAACATATTTGTACAACGATTCTTGTTTGTTTTGTCTTGTGTTTTCACCCTTTGTGTTTTGCTACGTAATCCGGAAACACTCGACCCGTTGGTCATCTACCCATTGAGGGTTAGAACAACTGGTTTTCGTTAGCCGAGCTATGGGCTTTTCTGTCTCTGTAGTGCAGACTTACTATCTATTTTTTTTTTGGGGTACTTTTGTCAACTTTATCACGCCTACAGTTTGATTCAACACCGATCTGTCGTCTGCCCCACACACTAACAGGCTCTGACGACTAGTCCTCCCTCCAGGTTGTGTAGGTCGTACCATACGTTATTTGCTGTCACATGATAGAAAAACATTCCATCACTACCACATCCACAGTAGGCCAGTAACAAGGAACACCTGTTATACTGTTTTATTTGAATCACTTTCTACAAATTCTCCTATTACATTCGCGTAATGACTCCCCAACTAAGAGCCGGAAATTACAGACAAAAAAGGTTAATCATGCCAGACTTCAGTTCCTTCTTGACCGTAAACCTGATGTCTCCATGGCGGTTTGGTTTGCACTCCGCTTAAATTGGCCACTAAGTTTATGGGTTGGACTGTTTATAATAACTTTCAAAAGTTTCGCGCCTCTCCCCTATACTGTATTGTTGTGCGTACCATAGTTTCGTTGTAAAGGATTCTCCAGTCCTCTACAAGTTTTTTGGGTTTTAGTTCGTTCTTTCCGCGGTGTTAAGTATTTCTTGCTGACATGGATACGGAATTAGGGAAGGAGTTCCCACCCGTCCAGGGCGATTCAATTTCTCTTTGTTAAATCAATTCACTTATCGCCGGCTTTAAAATCTAATTTCTGTTTTTTTTATATTCTTGTCCATCAAGGACAAAAAACCCCCTATTTGTTCCTACTGGCACATAAACGGTTTCCCGTATCTTTTTGAATGCCTAATTGTTAATTGAACAACATTAATGTCTTTTGGGTGTGTGTTTCCATTCTGTTCCAATCATTCTGATTTAACATGTCTGCACGAAAGTGTGGTTTTGACCTACCATTAATAGGCACTTTACTTAAGCTTTTGCATTTCCCAAGGGCTACAATTTTTGTTGGAAAGGTGACCATAATAATCCATTACAACTAGTGTGAACTATAATGGGGACACCATTTAGCGGAATTATGACATCAGCATTTTCTGGAGAGCAATGACTGTATCCTCATTTCACGTTTAATTAACTTTTTGAAATGACTTATGAATTCTGATGCCCTTGAGAGCAAAAATATTAGACTATGAACGACATCCCACAAATATAGCAAATACACATTAGAAGGTGCCTTTCCCCCCCCACGCCATCATTTCAGCCTATGTACCTACCAGTCTAATGGTGTCCAATCCTTACTCCATTTTCGTCCAAACCACCGTAGCCAGTTTTTTAGTTGCAAACCCCATGAGTAGTAGCCGCAATATAGCCCAGGGGGACCCCAACAGTAACCCAGCCACTTAGGCCAATAGTTACAAGTATAGACAAGGGCCCTTATAGTAGACGTTATGGGTCCATCGTCCTAATATAGCTGCATTATTTTGTAATGGCGACCATACCCATATCACAATAGTAATCACAGGACCCGATCAGCGAGCCAATGTGCTCTACCGGAACTCTCCATATTAGTTCCATTTTGCCCGATAGACCTTAATTAGGAAAAGTATTAGTCATCCGCGCCTCACCATTTCAGCTTGTGTCAGTATACGCCTGTACTATGTTTATCACAGTATGAACGATTTTTTTCCCCCACGCTACTAATCACACTTTTCCTGAACCGTTTTAGTCATCTCACTTTTATCCTCCCCTTCCATTCACAGTTAATTTTTACAGGCGACCTATGTTGCCCCCGTCACCTTTGTTCAGGCGCTCCACTCAGTATCAACAGTACCTGGATTGTCACGGCTCTAACCTGCTCTAACCCCCCAGTCTCAGTCACCACCAGCATTCCCATAGTATTGCCAGTATTCGTCACACCTTAGGTTCTTCCTCCAATATCTTTTTTGTGCGACTGATTAGCACACTGGACTCCCCTTAATTTAGTAGCCACCAAGCTCATACGTGACACAGGCCCATAATGGGACACCATAAACTTAGTCATACGGCCACATATGGTAGCCAGTACAGTTTGCAATCTTTTGGATATCCAACAACCTATATTAAACCTAGTTTATCCTACGTACACACCCGTTGTCAACACATGGTGGTACTTGCCCCTTTATGCCCACTATACTTTATGCTTGCTAGCATGTTTTAGTACCACGGCCCCATAGCCCCTTATACGCTATCATGTTAGTCACAGGTGCCCCATGATTCAACCACATTTCGGTTAGATATTTATTTTCCACATTTTTGTAACAGTACTACGTCTAAAACGGAACCTATCACGTTAGAAGAGTTGGCTATGATTGATACAATGAAAATTACTTCCGTTGCTGTACCGCTGACCCTACTCCTGTTCCTCCTATCGCTCTATAAAGTGCAAGCGGTTACATTTTTTTCCTTCAGTTACCAGTGGATCTGGAACCACGCTTTTCGGACTGCCACCCCAACCTACGTCAACGGCCATTTATCACCCCGGGGTGCGTACCCCGTGACCGCCTTACTCCGATCCCCCCGTAATCACATCAAGCTCCCCGACCCCCCTGGAAACACATTTCCACCCCCTCCCCAGGGACCCACTTTCACATTGGGTCTCCAGATTATTAATCCAGCATGCTCGATCAATACACCAGATGATGATGTCCACCATGTCCAACCATTCCCTGCTTTCAACTTAACTTATTTCACCTTTTTTGATAGATGTAGACACAACGGTTCTAGCCTGCACGCTGCACCCCCCCTTAGACATAAACCAATAGATGGTCTGCCCTTATTCAATTTTTCTTCACGCTGATGAAAGCAAACCCTTTCAGAAACTTATTTTTTTCGGTGACTGTCGTTCAATTGGGCCTTCTGGGGACTACTCGCCCCCTCCACCCCCCCTCTCTCCCCTGGTCCTCCTCCTTTTACGGTTGCCGTGCTCGGTATGGGCATGAATAATTTAATTTGTCCTTCCGTTTCCCCCTTCCCCCCCTCCCCCTTTTTCCTGCGCGTTGGACGTGACCCTAGATACTTCTCGGAACATTATTTGGTGCACTCTATGATTACCTGAATTTGAGAGGAGCTAGGCCGCCTGGGAGGGCCTTTCTACCCCAACGGCCACCCTGTCATTCCTGGTATTTTAGTCACGGGCCAGTCCTAGCGTCCCTCCCCCCACTCTTTTGATTTGTTCTAATTTGTACTTTTGCCCATTGTGGATTTTGATTGTATCGATTGTATTCGACCATCTTTGCCTTTAGTAAAAGATTTCCCAACGATTTTTGTGTTTTCTTCATAGGATTTAGGATTTTTTCTGTTTTTTACCATTATGAACACAAGATGGAGGGAGCACAGACGCTTTTCTGTCTGAATAACGCGAAGAGTCGGTTTCGGAAAAGAAGCCTTGAAGAAGAATCCTATGAGGAGACCCAACACTGCGTAGAGCTCTAAGAAGACATAAGGTTAATTTTTTTTTCCCTTATTTTAGTAAGAATTCCCATCCAAGCAATAATGTACATCCCGCGAACCATCGTTCCCCACTTCTCCTGGCCCTAAGAGCGATTAGTGTAAATTTTTAGGACTTTTTAACCCCTAGGAAACCTAATCCCATTTAAATTTATGGTAGCTTCCAGTTTTAATGGTCTGTTATAACCACCCGTAGCTACACCATGATCAGTTGTGTTGAGATGTGGTGACTTTTGTCCGTTGGTTCCACCTGTAGTTGGTGAGTAGTTTATAATATACACCGACCTGGTATCGCGGTTTTTATAACCACTGTTTTTTTAATGTCTTATAGTGCACCCCGCACCACCCGGCCCGACTTCCGGCCCAAGTATGCGCTGCGTTTTTTTTTTTTTTTGCGGATTTTTAATTTCTTACTGTCTTTCTCCCTTTTTTTTTTTCATTTTTTTTGTCAGCATTCGCGCTTAATTGCCTGCCTTTCCCCCCCCCGGCGACTCTTGCAACCCTTGCCCCTGTAGCTTTTCTTCCTGCCACCCCCCCGCCCGCCTGCACTTCTTCTTTCACCGCTTTTTATGCCTTATAAACGCTTTAAAAAGTTTTTCCGTTAAAACCCGACCCCCCCACCAGCCCCCGCCGTGTCTAAACACTAACGAAACCCACCCTACATGCACTTTATTTTTTTTGGCGATCCAGCTCCACTGGTAGCTGCGTTTGTGCTAAGTGGGTTTATTTATTACCATGCTTTGAATAACCATCATATTTGAAATGGCTTTTACCCGGTTCTCCTCTTAATATTTTTTTATCACAGCGTGGTTTGACCCCCTACATGCGATTTATACACAGCCAATCCTTGAGAAGAGATACCCATTACAGTGATGGCCAACAAAGTTCAGTCACATGACATCCACCCAACAAAATAACCATTGGTTCATCTTCAGGCCCATTCTACCATGACACTGTGTTTGGTCACGCCCCCCTATGCACACACATACACAATTCAATATAAATTTTTAAACATCTCCTATCTATTTCAGTTGTTATTGCAGTTGGACTATTTCTCTTGCATGCTTTTTGTATCCGGAACCAAATCTGCAAGAAAAAAGTTTTTTTCACTGTTTAGCGGGCTCTGCTTAACCGGAATTTCTTCTATCCTATCTTACCCACACTAGCCCTCTATACTTTATTCTTTACCATATGTAGGTCTACTGCTTGTAGAAAAAACCACCCCCTCAATACCCAGTCATAATTCCGACAAATTGTATTTATAAGAGGATGGAAAACGACCCGCCCACCAATGAAGGTGCATCGTTACCCGTTTAACATGTTATTGGATCTTTATTTTCCCCCTTTCTCGATACCAAATTAATTTAACCCCCGCCTTAAAATGACATGGGACACAACGCATAGACACTACCACGGCCTCTATTATCCCTTTATTGCCCTTACATGAAGCCTTCTTTGGACCTCCCCTACCACGATGATTCTCGGCCAGTCGTAAGCTCTGGGTTTCAGATGAATCTACCTTCGCCCTTTACTTGACAGCCCTGTAACATCTTATGGATGCCATTCCGCAACGAACCAGAAGCCCCGCTTCTGACGTGCGTGTCATATAGACATCTGAAAACCGGACCCTTTTCGCCCCCCCGCGTTCGGCTTATGCCCCTAGGGAGCCAACCTCTCCCGCAGGATACCCTGATTACTCCGACGACCGCCCCGCTTTCGTTTTTGCTTGCTTATTTGCTTTCAATGGTTAGTCTGTTTCTCCCCCCCATTTTTGTTTGCCATAAGGAAATGGCTTCCGGTTTAGGCCCCACCAGTAGCTTCGCTATTTTTCCCGCCCTGCTGATGCCCCTCAGAGCCAGTACTTACTTCCCACCACAGCCCCTGCTATAGGATGGGTTAAAAACTATTTTTTTACATTATTAGTTCCAGGATGCATATAAACTCGATGTACCCTTTATATTTGGTTGATATGTGCTTTCCCCCTGGTGGTATTTAAGTTCTTTTCTTTCTTTAATTTGCACGACCCTCTCCTTCAAACCACCCCAGCCTCTCCCCGTTGCATTTACCCCCCCCTCACCACCCTTCGCACATTCGCTCCTATCATCACTACCACCCTGCGAAACACTGGACCCCCCCCATATGGACAATCCTGCACCCCCCTTTACCCTTCTTCTTTTTTTTTTTTGCCGTTCTTTTTGAAGCGTAATTATGCCACAATTACATGACCCCGTTTTTTGTTTTGCCCTTAAAAAATAACACTATAAATTTTTCCAGCTCTCTTTATCGACTCTTCGTTTTGAAGAAGGTATTTTTTTTTTTTTCATTAATTCCTTCATTTGTACTCTGTGATTACATGTTTTTGTTCCGTTTGGATCCCATGTATTCTCTTGTGACAGCATTCCCCCAACAATTATCTACCCACTGTAGGTGCATCTACCAATTGACCTTTCAGCATTTACCCGATATACACCATTATCGTGACCCAATTCCTTACTAATCTCTTCTGTAGAATTACCCAAGTACTTGTCCCCCTTTTGGCTCGGTGCAAATCTCCTTTCTCTTGCAATGCGTGACAACGCTCATCTGTCTACCATGCATGTTGGACACCGCTTAGACTTTGCGTCTTATGAAGACAATAGAAGATTACCATGAACCTTTTTTCTTTAGAATGTCAATTATTATCTTTTACCTATATCCCATGAACACCATTTGTGATTATATGTCTCATCCTGTGCGGTGCACAGGTAGTGCACGGCTTTTTTTCTCCCCCTTCCCCCTTCCCCCCTCTTTCTCTTCCTTCCTTCCCCTCCGCCTTTTTTTTTTTCCTTATTTAATCCTGGTAACCAGCTCGGTCCTCCCTTTCTTTTTTTTTTTTTTTTTGTTGTGACCCCTCGTTTTAGATTTTTTTTCTTTTCCCGAAAATTTATTATTTTTTTCTCTTATGAATTCACCAGGTTGTGGTTTCTTCTTGGGTTTTTTTATGATCAATAGTCATTAATAGACTCGTGCTTCTTGCATGTTTTAGGGCACATGTTAGTCAGCGTACATCTAGAAAACATAGGCCTCTGTATGGTTAGGTGGCCCCCTGCGTTTACTTGACAGCTGCACATGCACTCAATTGTGAGTTGCATTTTTACATACTTAGTAAACATTTCTATGTGGGTAGGCGGTTATTTTTGTTGACATTTTTAAAGAATTATCCCAGCCATGGTGTTTGTTAATATTCCTTTATGACCCCCCCCCCCTATAACACCAGTTATGAACTCCTTTATTCCGATAATGTTGGGTTCTCTAGATGTATTCCCCCATCTTTTTTGTGTATCCAACCTAATACAAACAAGTTTATCTTCCTACTCGTGTGTCATCTCCAGCATCCTTATATGTGAGATTTGTGTCATTAATACGCTAATGGTCGCCGTCGCTACTTCCAGTGACCTCACCGAAAGTATGTCAATAAAACTCTACTGCTGTGTTGAATCTTATTTAACAGTATTGTTTTTTCGCAAGAGGAGTGGCTGGAATTTGCAATCAGTTTTCCCCCCCCAGTGCAATTTCGCCTTATCCCCCTTTGTTGATCCAAATACACCCATCTAGTTATTTTTTTTTTGCCATTTGTTGACTGCCCCCTTTACTAATTACAGAGGGGACAAATTCGGCTATTTCCATTTTCCTCCCGCGACTTAAACCATTTGTTTACCTTTGCAGCATTATGTCTTTTTTTTAGCCTTGATGCTAATTCTATTTTGTAGTTTAAAATCTCTAAACCATCAAGGGCTGATATGACCACTCAACACCGAAGAGTTGTCTTTTATAGTCACCAGACTCTTACCCTCCATTATCTAGACCCCCCCTCACCTGCACAATATCGTGTTTTTCGGATATCAATCCTGGACCTTCCTGCGATTTTCGGTTTTTTACCCTCTCTTTATCTCTTCAGTTTTTTATGTCCATGTTACACACCATGGGCAGCCTTCCCAGGTTGTTGATTGCACCAACTTCTTCCCCTTGCTTTCTGTCGCCAATCCATGCCCTTGCTTTTTGTGGACTACACTATGGCGTTTTCTTTCCAATTTTTGATTACATAGAGCAAGTCTTAGGTGGCACCATTTTGCTGTTCCCCTCTTCTGTTGATATAGTTGTATCTATATTCTTTTATGTCTTTTTTCCATTCGCCTTCTCCCAGCGATTGTTTAAATTTTTTAATATTTTTTACAAAACATTGTGAATTTGCCACCCCAACATGGAAGAATAGTACTTGCCAGCACCCTCTCCTAGATATTTTTTCTGCTGGTTGCCGTTTTCGTTCGCGTTGTTTTTTGCATCCCTCCCCCTTCTTTCTTTCCCCCCTTGGTGGAGTCTTTTTTTTCTCTTCTGATACATTCATCCAATAACCCACCTTTTGTTTGTTTTTTTTTATATTCCCGGGTCTGCTACTTTCATTCGCATCATGATAATACCCAGATGTCTAGCCGTGTCTCCCACACCGCTGGGCAATTCTTCTTGATTTTTTTCCCCACCTTTGCCTTACTGACCCTACCGCTAATGACAAAACATAACAATGGATAAACATCTTTAGTAGAGACATGATTTTTTTTTTTTCCCCCCCTTTTCCTTTTTTTCCTCCTTCCCCTCTCTCCTTCCCTCGCCCCGCACACTGCCAAATGCCCCTTTCGAGTGCTCGTTATTCTGATTGTACGAACCTTTTTTCCTATGCATGACGACGTTACCCCTTTTTCTTCCTTCCCCCTGCCGTTTTTGTCTTGCTAGCTTTCTCTTTGTACCCCACTATATCCCCGTTAACCCCATTGAAGTGTACATCAGTTCCCTGGGATCGTTACAGACTTCCGTTAGCACCTCGCTCAAACTGGCGCATCCCCTTATACCGTTTCGGGCCATTACCCCTTTTATTTTTATAAAATGTGTTTTCTATTTAATTGAAGAAAATATTTCGACCATGTTTTCTTATTTCTCATATACTTTATTTTTTTCAGAGTTCATCTTGCCAATACATTGTGTGCCATCCTAGCTTTTCACTCGCTTCCCCATCTTGTCCTCCCATCTTCCCCTCTATCCATTGATCTCTTTCCGCACAAATTTCCTTCCGTTAGCATCGTATGTGCACAGAAACATAGTTGACCCAGAACTAGATAAAAAAATCTACTCTGTTTGACACTAGGCTATTCATTCTGAATTGGAAAATCACACACCGCTCGGTTTGAAAATACCCACCCCACCTTTCCCTGCTTCCCTCCCTCTTTTTTTTCTATTTTTTCCCGGGTATTCATTCCTAGAATGATGATTCTCAGATGCTTTCTGCGCACTATCCTCATTCGTCTATTTCTTTAATTTGTCACGGTTGATAAGCTCGCTGCCTGCTCACCCCTCCGATGCTCTAGATACCACCTCGTTATCACGTGATATGCTCGCCCCGTCTCTTTTCCAACCCGAGTCTCCATTTGAATGCCCCCTAACCCTGACTTTTATGCTTACGCACTTTCTTCTACTCGATTGTATCCCCATTTTCTGCTGCTATGATGCACGTTTCCCACACCCGCACTTGTTTCCTACCCTTATTGCTCTTGTCGCAATGACCGTCCACCCCCTACCTAGTAGGCTCTCAGGCTGCTGCCCTTTGGGCCCTACATCTTTTTTTTCCCCCGACCCCTGTCTTCAACCCGTTCGCTTAGTTTATGTATAAGTTTCACAGTATTACCGACTTTTCCCTTCTCTCCCCTCTTGTCTGCATCACTGCATTGTCTCGTCCCACCCCGGCCCCCCCTCCTCCCCCGATGTCTACATTTTGCTTTCGCGCTCCGCCCCCGTTTCCCACCGATGTTCACCTTCACATTCTGCTCGCTCCGCCAGGCCCTTCCTGTTACCTCCCGATTTTCTCTGCCTCTATTCCTGCATGATCTGACTTTTCGCCCTTTTGTCAACATCGAGTATGTCTAATGTCTGTCTCATTCTGCTGTTTCCCGTCCTCCACCGTTATCCTGGCTACCTTTACCGGACTGTGCATTTGGCCTGCCCGCTTAACCCCTTTTTCCGATGCTCTCACCATGATGCCACTGCCCCCTCCCGCCCCGCTACCCCGATTGCTCTCCCAAGTTGATGCTTGAATGTTTTCCACTCAGAGCAATGTCCCGCTTTCATCACACCATCGACTGATTGCACAGTGTTTCTTTCCTTTTTTCCCACCCTTTTTTTGCTCCTCCCCTGAGTTCCCATGATGATGCTTTCGCGCACCAGTTCCAAATTTTTTTCCTACTTTATTTTTCCCCTGCCACGACCTGTAACTCGACCACGGTTTTCTACACCCAGACGTCTCACATGATGCTGATGCCTTACGGATCCAACAATTTGTACGTTCCTCCATGGCCCTCTGCTGATGATCCCCGCCTTCCACCTTCCCCCCCTCCCCCCGATTGTTTCTTCATCACTGCTGATGCCTTTGACGTTCCACATGTCTTTTGTATTCTTGTTTCTCGCTTCTCTTCACTATTTGATGATGCGCTGGTTCCTTTAGCCTTCCCAATCTGTGCATGGTCTTCAACCACTGCTGCTGATGTACTCAGCCTTTTGCCCCCTCCGCACTTTTCCCCCCCCTTCCTTTTTTCCTTCGTTCGTACCATGCCTGCTTGGTACGCCCCTTTCCGTTGCCTCCCATTTGACGCTCTGTTCCAGGCATGTTTTCTGTTTTTTACAACGCTTTTTCTTGTGTCCCTCCCCCCTTTTTTCCCCCGACCTCCCCCCTTTCGTCTACAACTTGCTGCTGCCCTCGGTCCCCTCACATGTCTACCAACCCTTTTTTGACCTGCTACCGTTCCCTGCCCCGCTTATCTTGCTTATTCAATTGCTGTTTCCTGCTTTTTCCTTCTTGACTCCCCCCCCACGAGTTCCTTGCAACCCCGTGTTTTTCACGCGCACCCGTTTATTATATTGTTCACTCCACACTTAATATTTTGTTTTCCGCGCGTTTATACTTACCCTGACAAACGTAAGCAGATGGGTGCCTCCCTTTTTTTTTCTTTTCCCCCCCCTTTCCAGAACATCTGTAATACTATTCTCAATGTTTTTTTGACACTGTCCCCCCCCCCCCTGCCCTTTTCTATCCTTCCCCTTTTTCCTTTTGATTACTCATGATCCTGTTGTTCACCCTGTTTCATGTTCTGATTCTTTCACCCCTGTTCTTTTCATTATGTCGCTATTTTTGTTCCCAACCCCCGTAACCATTTTGAATTGATCTCTGTTAGCTGGGCCAATACGCACTCGGTTTCTCCCCTTCTTCTCATCCGATGCACGAGCCAGTTTTCACACTCTACACCTACCTCTCTTAACTAATTTTTTTCGAACGAGACTATCATATTTTTCATTTTGCTCGGCGCATTTTCGTCAGTTAATCGCTCCATCTCTTATTTATCCTCTCCTCCTTACCCGCACCCCATATAAATTTCAATCTTGTATAAGGTGACACATTGTTTGCTTCTCACCCACTCCCCTTAAGCAGTCGCCAATCAATCCCACGTTTTTTTTTGGTTCCTTACTTACACTTGTTTTGCCACTTCTAACTTCCTTTAGTCTTAGATTTGATTTTGTGTTCTATTACAATCCGGAAGACCAATCGGGTCGTCTCCTAGTTCTTCACTCCTGGATGAAATTAACCCCATCTTGTATTTTCCCTTTCGGTACCACCCTTAGAAATTGGAATTATAGAACTGCCCATATTCATCCCCATAACATTGATCATGATTTCATTTTATTTTGTCCTTCTATGCCGAGTATGCTGCATGCGTACCCTGTATACCAATTCATAAATATTGGCAGTATCCTCCGTTCTATACCCCCTCACCCACTCTTTTTCCATCTTTCTTCCGGTTTCTTCCTTCTCAGTTGTTCTAATTTCAGCACACCTACAACCTTTTCCTGCCCACTTGCCTAAAACCTACAACTTCCCTTTTAGCTTAACTATATTTCCTCCTTTGAACTCACTTTATCTGCCTTAATACTGTTATGTTTATTTTTTTGAAATTTCCTTTATGGTTTTTAACACCCTACAGATTTTTGTGTCTAGCACCCCACCGGTTTATTCTTCCCACTGTAAAAAACTAGATGCCCTTTACAATACAAATCACATTTCCCCTTCCTTTTTAATTTTGTTTCTCCTTTAGTATGGGTCCCCCCGTTGTTACTCACATGTTTTTCTTCCCCCGTGCGGTACTGTCTCACTCATCGATGAGTAAAACTACCTGATGGGTCCCTTGTGGCCCCTTTTTGGTCTTCCGTATAAGAATGTGACACCTTTTTTCGGCTCCCCATTTTTTTTGCAACATCTTGGTGAGTTTAAAATAGAACTCCTTTTACCCGTGGATTGGTGCTACTCCATAGGTTAGCCGCGAACACCTTTTTATCCCCGAAAAATTCGACCAGCTTAACCCCCTTCTTTTCGCCTTGCACCCCACCTTCCAGGTTGTTCCGTTTTTTTTTCCCCTTTTCCTCTTTTCCCTCTGTCTTCTATGTTGTTTAACAGTATTTGCCCCATCTTTTTTTTGGTTGATTTTAAGTTCCTTTCTCCTTTTTTTCTCCTTTTAGTCCGCCGCGCTTTATATTTGCTTAAGAAGCTTATTTTGGCCCCCAGACTTTTTTTTAGTTACTTCTACATGCAACCCAACACAAAGACGTCCCCCGGTACATGTTTTTTGCATGTTCGCTGTAGACATCTTCCGCGTGTCATAGCCTCTGTCATGTTGTCTGCGCCCGGTTTCTTCCGAGTGACTTTCTGGGTTCCTGAGGAGTATGATTTTGTTGGCTTCAGTGACATTCTGTCCGTCTTTATCCGTATTCCTTGAACATTCTGCTTGTATCCTCCATTCCTCTCCCCATCTCTGACCCATTTGAGCTGGAGTCTTACAGTTTTTTCCCATGATTTCACTGTTATTTTTTGTTACTATACTGCCCATTCCCTTCCTATTAACTAACACCCCAGTTTTTGCGATCTATCCCCCTTGGCATACTTATGACCCCTGTACCCCGTTTTTTTTTCCAGCCCAGGAATTAGTAGTTGTTTTTGTGTTAAACATTACATCGAGGTTTTCTGTCTACCCTTGATTTTTCTATGGGAATGGGACATGTTATTAATAAGGGGAGGCCGCTGCTGGACATGTTATTAATAAGGGGAGGCCGCTGCTGGACATGTTATTAATAAGGGGAGGCCGCTGCTGGACATGTTATTAATAAGGGGAGGCCGCTGCTGGACATGTTATTACAAAATTTGGTTTCTATCTGAAGGTGACACAGCACCCGAGTTATGCTCGGTTTTTTGGCGAATTTTGACACACCAAGCTCAAAAGGTTGCCCATCACTGTTATAGAGTATTAGTAATTCTTCTAGAGATTTTTTTTTTAGAAAAAACATTGCATATCTATTAAGCTAAGAAAATTAGATCGTTAGACCTCTGCCTTTCCTCCAATCACAAGACCCCTGAATGATCTGCTCCAAGCCAGTGGGACTTCTGGGTTTCAGCCAACCTGTAAGCCAAGTCGGTAGTCCAATATAAGTCAATGATGGTGAAGAGGATGGAGCTATGTTCTGTGCTCCAGTGACTTCTACTAGAACTCCGGAACCAGAAGACTTTCAGTCCCCTGTTCAGAAAATAGTTTTCAATTATCTTTTTTGTATCTTTCACCAGGAGAAAATTAACCAAAACAGTGAATTTAACATGAGGAACTTACGCTGCTGGACATGTTATTAATAAGGGGAGGCCGCTGCTGGACATGTTATTAATAAGGGGAGGCCGCTGCTGGACATGTTATTACAAAATTTGGTTTCTATCTGAAGGTGACACAGCACCCGAGTTATGCTCGGTTTTTTGGCGAATTTTGACACACCAAGCTCAAAAGGTTGCCCATCACTGTTATAGAGTATTAGTAATTCTTCTAGAGAATTTTTTTTTTTAGAAAAAACATTGCATATCTATTAAGCTGAGAACATTAGATCTTTGGACCTTTGCTTTTCCTCCGATCACGAGACCCCTGAATGATCTGCTCCAAGCCAGTGGGACTTCTAGGTTTCAGCCAACCTGTAAGCCAAGTCGGTAGCCCAATATAAGTCAATGATGGTGCAGAGGATGGAGCTATGCTCTGTGCTCCAGTGACTTCTACTGGAACTCCGGAACCAGAAGACTTTCAGTCCCCTGTTCAGAAAATAGTTTCAATTATCTTTTTTGTATCTTTCTCCAGGAGAAAATTAACCAAAACAGTGAATTTAACATGAGGAACTTACTTTCCTGCACCCTCCAGATCTTTTTTGCTGGGGTGGAGACCATAAGTACTACTACAACCTATTCTCTGCTAATACTCATGAAATACCCAGATGTCTTAGGTAAGTGGGGCAGTTTATAACTTTCTTAAAGGGATTTTCCAGATACCTATAATACTAGTCACCGAGCGTTGGAATACTAGAAGATTGGTGGGGGTGAGGAACCCGACCAATCTGCAATGGAATGTATAATACAGAACCCAAGAGTTGGAAAGACATAAATCCAAGATCCATAGGATTATAACAGCTAGTGGTGCCTGGTGTTTCCCATCCCCCCCCTCACCCCACCCACTATCCCATCCAGCTGGTCATTACTTCGTATCGCTTGATAAGATCAGCCCCTAATATATTGGAGATAAACATGGATTACGGCCTTACCACGTATACCAACACAGCGCTGTTTGTATGTGTATCTTGGCACATGCTTGGGATTGATAGTCATCTCCCTTCATTTGAACGGCAAAGCAGCTATTGTATGTAAGTGACCAAAGATGATCATTTTGGGATGCCAGACCTATAACAGGGCCGTCATTATCTTTTCATCCTTTGCATCTCTCACTTTTGGGGCTGGTTGGCAGTGGAGTCACGTCGCATTCTCTCACAACCCTTGCCAGTTTTCCCGCCGAGTTTACACATCCGATTGGAAGGTAGGTCACAGATGCGGATGAACTTGAGGTCGTTTTCGTACCCCACCGTACAGCGCCCCCACGAGTAGAGATGATCGACAATCATTGTGCTCGAACCTAGCGCATCCCAACCCCCCCACATTCCCCGACCGGCAACCGCATGCCCGTATACATGGAAGCTGCTTTATTCTTGCCATGCCACAGCTCACAGATCTGCTCCCACAATGGGTAGTGCCACGGGAGAATAGAAAACACAAACCGTCCCCCCTTATGGATTATCACCTTTTCCAAAAGGTTTACCCTATATATCTCTCCATATCTTATAGCAACAACAAAGTATGAAAAGATGAAGGAATTGGAACAAAGCACAATAGTTCATATGATGTGTGCCCTTTGGCCGGGTCGGCTC
Organism: Engystomops pustulosus; assembly: GCA_019512145.1. Classification (NCBI taxonomy): domain Eukaryota; kingdom Metazoa; phylum Chordata; class Amphibia; order Anura; family Leptodactylidae; genus Engystomops; species Engystomops pustulosus. The sequence continues at coordinate 6,662,168 of CM033650.1, read as the reverse complement.
TTCTTGTAGCTTCTGACGACCTGGGTTTACAAACCAATCCGGTTTATAATACATTTATTGCAAAAGGTCTCACGCTCTCAAGTGAATTTAGTGTAAGCTGAATACCAAACTGTTAATGAAGTGCGTTCCCCTCCTTCCCTCTATCACTCTGGTGAGAAAAGACATCCAAAAGCAAGATAAACCCTGCTGATGATCCTGTCCCTGTGTATTTATATCAAACGTATAATTCAGCGATGAGAAGTTTCGTGGAAATTTCAGGATATCAATATGCCAATGCTGACAACGGTTTCAAGATTCCCAACTGCTTCAAGTATCCGAACAGAATTTAACCCCGAGACTTCTGTGACTGAGAAAGGAGAATTCAAGAGGAAGACCCGCATTCGGCCCACTAGTGCCTAGGTAAGTGTGTAAGTTATATACAACTCTCTCTATCTCCTATCATCCTCAATCTATCTATCTCTTTCTATTCTTCTATCTCCTATCTGTCTCTCTAACCCATCGTTCTGTAACACAACCAGACTCAAAGAAATCAACAAAACTTCCTTAGACCATAGGACAAATCTGTAAAGCTGTGGCAAACATGGTGCAGGGATGCCCCATCCAGACTACACCACCGGCACTTATTAGGTTAACCAGCTAGTAATGGGTGGGACACACGTTGTGCCCCTGCTCAGAATGACCTCAATTCTCGTGACCCACCACCACAGCCTGACAGCGTTGATACAAGGCGGATGGATCCGGCTTTCATGTTTTGTTGATGACAATATGACCCTACCCCCTGACTGTCACAGCAGGCCATCTCCGAGAATCATCAGACCAGGGCACGTTTTTCCAATTCTATGCCCAATTTCGATGAGCTTGTGCAAATTGTAGCCTCAGCAGTTTCATGTCTAGAGGAAAGGATGGCCCACCGGGGTGGTTTCTGCTGCTGTAGCCATCTGCCTCACAGTCGACGTACTGTGAGTTCAGAGATCGCTATTCGTCTTACCTGGTTTGTAACGGGTGGCGATTTGAGTCAATGTTAGCCTGTATTCTCAGCTCTAAACTAGTATCTGCCATCTCCTCTGTACCTAGCTTGGACTCACGAAGCATTTCCGCTTCTAGAAATTCCGCCCACGACACGGCGTTTTTTCTTTTTATCGCGACCATTCTACTGTACCCCCTCGCGATGGTTCTTCTGCGTTTGTGCACAATCCAGTAGATCAGAAGTTTCTGGACATACTCCGACCAGCCCTTCTGGCACCAACAACCATGCCACGTTCAAAGGCACTCAAATCACTTTTCTTCCCCATACTGATGCTCGGTTTGAACTGCAGGAGCTTGTCTTGACCATGTCTACATGCCTAAATGCACTGCGTTGCCGCCATGTGATTGGCTGATTAGAAATTAAGTGTTAATGAGCAGTTGGACAGGTGTACCTAATAAAGTGGCCGGTGAGTGTATATCCTCCATGCCCATCATGGGTTATCTTGTTTCCTCAACAGGGTCCTAGAGAATTTCTTGGCTGCCCTTAGTGGTAGCTTCTATTTATTAGTGTCATGTCAAGCAGAGGAATCAAATCCATTCCAGGTCCACTCTGCCACAGACCACAGGGTATCCAGATGTTCTGCCTATATGATATCTACTCCATTTAGGTCTATTGAGGCAGCAGATCAGTTAATAGTCTATATTTCAAGAATATTCTTATTTTGAGTAGACCTGAGCTACAAAGTTTGGGTCAGTACCGATTGTTAAGGGTTTGGGTCCCTGGACCCGAACTTCAGCCAGAAGTTCAGTTTTGGCATTCAGGCTCACGCCCCTCCAGTAACCTTCATAATTGGTGAAGGCCACACAAACCAAATCTTGAGCAATCCACTCAACCCTGTTGAGTATATATATATAGTATATATTATACACAAAACATTATTGTTTTAAGGGCTCAAGTTGAGTCTGTTGCCAAATATATAATGGTTCAGATTTATCATTAGGCCTCGCGCCCTGTGTGCCACCCTATAATTCGGCCATGAGTCTTCAATAATCTGACAAACCCTGCAGGCACCAATTGTGCCTGAGTACATCAGGTTTTTTTTTTATTTTGGTGCAGTTTAATGGGCGTGCACCACGATTATGTTATACTGTCGACATAATAGTGGTGCCCGGTGCGTATCGGCAACAGAATCCCTCTATAGGTGCTGGATTTTGTGTTGTGGAGGACACGATGCAGAAGCAACACAACCCCGGTGCAAACACATCATAAATATATGTGCAAGTTGTTTGTACAAGTATTTATGTGCAAACTGAGTTGCAAATCTGACGCAGACGGTTTTATAAATGTCCCCCAATGTCTTTTATTCTTATACTTCTTTTTTTTAGGAAAGAGGATTTGCCTTGGGGAGTCGTTGGTACGGATGGAGCTATTCCTGTTTCTGGTTACGATCCTACAAAACTTTGACTTGAAATCCCCCGTACCTGTAGAAGAACTTGATATAACCCCAAATGTATCTGGATTGGGGAACTTTCCGAAACCTTATAAATTGGCTTTTATTCCCCGCTGACTGGATGTCACACATTTGGTTGCTGATTACACATTGAATATGATTTGTTCCAGTTCTGTATTTGTTATATAGATTGTAGACATAAGTGTCACATATTATTCTAAAAGTATCTAAAAGTTATAATGTCTGACAAGAAAGCACCAATGTACTCCTTAGCTGTGCACAAAGAGCTGATAGAAGACAGTAGCAGAACCTAGAATGAGCCCAACTCCTCGTTAAGAAATCCACCAGATTATGACCAGCGAGGAACCATTGGGTAGACAATATTTTTGGTTTGATCTTCATTTTTTTCTAGCCTTGCACCTCTTACCTAATTGTATAATACATATAAGTAGCACAGGGCGTATCTCTGTGTTGTTTGGGATCAATCTCATGGTGCCTTAGTCCACCATCACATGGGAAGCCAGAATCAGAACCATTTGATGGGATGTTATTATTCTTTGGTTAATATCCTCCTTAATATTTAATAAGTCATAAGTTAAGGAGACTTCATTATAACTGAGTAAAAGGAGCTGATAATTCACCAGTCTGATAGGAGGTTGCAGTCCCTTGCTCTAAAGTCCCTATTTGGTATGGTCCATGCAACTTCCTTCTCCAGATAGCCTAATGTCATAGTTGGAAATCATATGCCCTAATTAAGGGGGAAGAATCACCAATTTAGGGGAGAGTAATGTACTGGAGTTGAAGGCTGAAGCTCTTTGTCCAGAAAGAACAGATGTTTGTGCCAGAAATAACAGATGTTTCCGACTATCCCGACTCTTCTGTCTTTTTTTGGCTTAAGTTGGCGTGGCCTAACTTTCCCACATTATCCATCACATTTATGTGTATTTTGTCTGCATTTTTAGGCGCACAATAGACCAGGAAAAAATTGGTCAGAGAGCAAAACTAAGGCGCAGTCCATGTAAGATTTTGGCGCACATCCCTGATGTCGGCATTTTTATGGCGCACGACTGATTAGTTCTGTCTACCCATTATTTACATACAGCCGTGCGCCACTTTGAAACATCGGGCTGTGCTTTCCGGAGACTAATCTCCAATGCCGCCAGTCGTGCTTGCACCAGAATTAGTAAATCCCCCCCAATGCATCGATGCTCATTCTTATATTAAAGGGGATTTTGATGTGGGGCGTAGCTATTCCGAGTTTTGTCTCTGGCTCTAACAAATTGCTATAAATGTATAATAATAATAATAATAATACTGATGATAATAATAATAATACTGATGATAATAATAATATTAAAAATGTATCTTACACACTCCAAATGATTCTACTTCCTCTTCCTGTACAGATCTGATACTCCTCCCACTGTGGCCATAACTGCAGGTAGATAGATCTGTTCACTTTAAAGGTTGTTTTGTGTGACTGAAATAAGATTAGATAAGTCTAGTCCCAAGGTGCTGATATCAGGAACTCAAAGAGATATTCCCACTTCGGCAAATTAATATTGTTGTTGGTACAATGAAAAATACAACTTTTTGCATCCATTCCTCACGGTTTCCTAGATTTTTGCTGCTGTCGTTCTATAGAAAGCTTTTTATGTTTACTTCCAGTGGACAGAAATCTGACCATGGTCACACAGGAGCACGGTTCGTTATATCCCCGCTCATGTGATGTCACACAGGTGCATGGTTCGTTATATCCCCGCTCATGTGATGTCACACAGGTGCACGGATCGTAAGTATAATAGAGAGTAATCAGAGCTGTGTGATATAACGAGCCATGCACCTAGAAAACAGTGATGAATTGATACAGAAAGTACCGTAAATTAGAAATTTGTATAACTTTTCATTATTCAAACAAAATCAATTACTTGCCGAAATGAGAACACCCCTTTAATGTCCCATACAGTCCCCTTCTCTCATCCCTGGTGAATGAAGATCAGTTTAAGGGCCTTTCCACCAGCTTTCTAATATGTGTCACTACACTGATTCCGGCACAAATGAAATTCTTTATCCCCCACAGTTCCTGGATATTCAGTATTGTTAGTTTTGAAAACATTATAGATATAAGCCTCTATACAACCTGCTGGACAGCGCCAGATTACCCACCTGACCGTAGAGACTAATTAGCAAACTGGATGCTGAACCTGATGACACTGATTACCGAGGAACAATGGGGGCTAGATAAGAAAATACCCATTGTGCCAGGAACTGTAGAGCTTCAACTTATTAAAGCGTGGAAAGAGGAGGTGGAGGTGCGGAAATATTGCCTTGAATCATATTTCTTAATTTGGTTTGAATAAACAAACTATTCCCCCAGGTGATCTGGCAAAATGGTTCTTTTAATAAAAATCTTCCAATCGCTGATTTTATCTTTCTTCAGCTTCATTAGAGACATAATTTGGACTGTTAAAATATTAAGTAATACGGAGATTATTCATACACCGGGTTGGCACATGAGTTCAACTGAGTTGAGATCCTCCAATATCTTCCTTACTTCTGGTCCTCCTTGGCTCGTGTCTCTGGTGCATGGCAGAACATGTTGCCTGATACTTTTCAAGCCTGTGATAGGATTACTAGTCACATGTTTTATCTAGCTCCACCCAATTTTGATTCTTCTACAAAACGGATGATATGATTTTAGGCTGTCGACTTTTCGAGAGCAACTCATTTCCCTCAAACTGACTCGTAATGGATTTGCTACGAGATCCAACTCTTTTACTAGTCATCTTCATCTCATGCTTCATCTTATATTTAAGTGTTAAGTCAATTTGGGGTAATGGGAATCTCCCCCCTGGACCAACACCTCTTCCACTGCTGGGAAACATGTTTGATATCGGTGGAGATATTGTGAATTCTCTGCTGAAAGTGAGTACCTACAATGAGAAAGTACATGGTGGTGGTCAAATGTATTCTTAGAATTGCTTGCATGGAACCTGATCCCCAAAAAGTTACCATGTAACGTATGTGCCCATTCTGTCCTGCACTAGGGCTGGCTTATTTCTCTCATAGATGTCTTAATTGATTTCCACCCCAACCTGTTTGCCTCCTGTTGACTTTGTTCTGGACTGCAGATGGTTAAGCTAGCTGGGATGGACAGACTCTGATATCTCATTGTAAGTTTTACTGGACTTCCATGTTTTGGATTCTTTTACCTATTGGCCCAGATAGTCTGTATGCAATCTGCCCACATCATTTAATAGTGTTGCAGACTCTTACTTAATTTCATCTGCTTTCAGAATGTGCAATAGTTGCACCTCTGTTTTCTTGGTGCACTTTGCTTCATGCTGTAGGGCAGTAATAAATGTGGTGCAAAATTCAACACAATTGTGCCGCAACCAGATAACAAATACATGTATGTGAAAGCTCCAAATACACTTTTTTCATGCAAACTTAACTGTATCTAAGTGCTTTAGGAAAGGGAACAGGCACAGACACAATACTATATCTGGGCCATTGCCTGTATTCTGGCCATCACTCTCTGGATTCTGTACTGACTTCTTCTCTTGGTTTTTGCACATATTTGTACAACTATTCTTGTTTGTTTTGTCTTGTGTTTTCACTTTGTGGCAGTAAGGAAACATCGACCAGTTGTCACCTACCACTTAGGGTAGGGTGGACAATTATGTAGGAACAACTGGGTTAGCTCGAGCTATGGCTTTCTGTCTCTGTATGTTCTACCTTACTATCTATTTTTTGGGTTACGTCAACATTATACGCACATTTTGATTTCAACACAGAGTTGTTGACCCAAATAAAGGCTCCTGAGATGTTCTCCTCCAGGTTGTGTAGGTCGTACAACTTTAGTTTCACATGAAGAAAAACTTTCAAACACATCCACAGTAGGCAGTAAAAAGGAAATTTTTATTGAAATCATTTAAAATCTCTATACAGGTAATGCCAAAGAGACGGCAAACAGACAAAAACGTTTCATCATGAAGACTTCAGTCTTCTTGACGAAACGTGTATATGGCTGTTGGTGTTCCATTGGCATAAGTATAGGGGGATTTTAATCAACTTCAAAAGTTCTTCCTTTATACTGTATCTGTTGTGCTGGAAAGTTTTTATAATATGATTCTCCAGTCCTCCAAGTTTTTGGGGTTTCAGGGGGGGTTCTGTTTTCTCTATGCACCATGGATACTGAATTATGAGCTCGATTTCTCTTTGTTAAAACATTCATCTATCTATCGGCTTTAAAATCTAATTGTTATACTTTCCATAAGGACAAAAAACTATTTCTATTATAAATGTTCTTGTGCATTTTTGAAGCATAATTGTTATTGGACCAAATTAATCTTTTGGGTGTGGTTAATTTCTGCAATCATTTGATAACATGTCTGATAAGGGTTGACCTAACCATTAAGTCATTTACTTAAGCTTTTGCATTTCCCAAGGGCACAAGTTGGCACAGTTGATAATAAAAATTACAAAGTGTGAATATAATGGGTACACATATCTGAAGCATCAGACACGTGGAGCAGCACTGGATCCTCATTCACGTTTTAATTAATTTAATCTAGAATCTCTGCTGCTTGAGGCAAACTATAGAAAGACGCCTCCCGTACATAAGCTGATACATTAGAGGTGCCCCAGATTAGCCTATATAGTAATGGTGCCCCCTTACTAGTCCCACATTAGCCAGTTTAGTTGCAAACCCCATAGTAGCCAATATAGCCAGAGACCCCATAGTAACCAGTCATAGGCCACATAGTTACAAGTATAGACAAAGGCCCTCATAGTAGCCAGTATGGTTCCATGTCCTCATATCAGCCAGTATAGTCATGGACCTACTTATCAACTAGTATATTCACAGGACCCATAGGAGCCAATGTGCTCACGGACCTCCATATTAGTCCATTTTGTTGAAGACCACATAGTAAAAAGTATAGCCACAGGCCTCCACATTGGTCATTATAGTCACAGGTCCGCATATAAGCCAGTATAATCACACGCCCCATAGTATCCACTATAGTAACAGGTCCCATTGTTGCCAGTATTGTCACAGGCTCCCACATTATCCAGTATAGTCACTGGCTCTCATGTTAACCAGTTAAGTCAGAAGCCCCATAGTAGCCAGCATGGTTAAAGTCCCCATAGTAGCTAGTATAGTCACATTCCCCATAGTAGCCACTATATTCACAGGCCCCATAGTTGCCTGTATAGTCACAGGCCCCATAGTAGCCAGTATAGTCACAGGCCCCATAATGGGAAATAAAGTCACAGGCCCCATAGTAGCCTGTACAGTCATAGGCCCCAAAATAACCAGTATAGTCCCAGGAACACATATTAGCTTGTATAGTCTCAGGTCCCCATGTTAGTCAGTATAGTCACTGGGCCCATTGTATCTTACACTGTGCCCCATATTAGCCATTGTAGTCCCAGGATCCCATATTTGACAGTATAGTCAAAGAACCCTATAGTACAATAGTTGCTACTGATAACAAAAGAAAATACTTACCTCTGTGCTGCAGCAACTACTCCTGTTCTTATGTCTATAAAGTGCAAGGTTCCAGTACCAGTGGATGCTATGTCTTCCTGAGCTTGGTCACGGATTACTCAGGGGTGGATTGACGCAATGATGTAATCACATCCAGTCGTACCTGGACACATTCCACCCAGGGCAAATGGCTGCTCTTAATCCAGAGCTGAATCACCAACCAGCTGATGACTACAGTCCCACCATTCTGTTCAACTCTACTTTATTTTCCCTTTCGAAGATGTAGACAAGGTTTAGTTCAGTACATACAACTTGCTGGTTCTTTCAATTTTTTTCAGCTAAGAAAGAAACATGGTGATGTGTTCACGGTGCATCTGGGCTCTCGCCCGGTCGTGGTGGTATGTGGATACAAGCTTGTGAGTGAAATATATCTGGACAAAGGTGATGATTACCTGAATAGAGGAGATATGCCGGCCTGGGATGGCTTCTACAAGGACTCCGGTAAGTAGGAGCAGTCCATTCAGGCTTCTTTTACATAACTTCGTCTGATTGGGATGTATGATTGTATTAGACCATTGAGTAAGATTTAAGATTTGTGCTTCATAGGCATGATCTTCACTTTCAATATGAACAAGTGGAGGGAGCTCAGACGCTTTTCTGTCATGACCCTGCGAGAGTTCGGTTTCGGTAAAAGAAGCCTTGAAGATAGAATCCATGAGGAGACCCAACACCTGGTAGAAGCTCTAAAGAATACAAAAGGTTAATATAGTAAGAACCACCCAGAATAGAGGACCTGTCCCCTTCCTCATGCGCCAAGAGATAGTAAATAGAGATTTTAATTAAATGGCTTGGCCAGGATTAACAGCCAATCCTGAGAATAGGCCATCAAGTCTGGCCAACACAAGTTCACACATTGCAATCCAAAACATAACCATTTGGTGTCACTCTTAGGCCTTCCCATGACATGGCGCGCATGCACACACATAAAATTCAATATAAATTTTAATTTGTATTTCAGGATTGCAGTTGGACTCTGCAGCTTTGTATGGTCAAATCTGCTAGACAAAGGCATGTTAGGTGCTCTTTTATGGAATCTTCTACTATCTAACTATCTATACCTACCTAAAAATAATCTAATGGATGGAACGACCAAATTGAAGGTGCTGGAACCCCTCAATTTATGGCTCTTCTTTTGATAAAAAATTAAGTTAAAACACCACTACATGTTTCAGCCTCAAATTGAAGCCTTTCTCAGGTGGATGGGACCAAGCTCGAAACACGGCTACTCCATGCCCCAGCAGCCTCTTTGTCCCTCCTACCAGATGTCTTCGGCAGACAGCTCCTTGTAGCTGCACACCTTCCCTCACGAAGCCTTACATATGCGCATTCGCAGAACAGCAGCCCCGCTTCTGCGTGGTCACTGCTCTGAAGCCGGAGGTACTGCACATGCGCAGATGGAGCTACAAGGAGCTGCGTGCCAAAGACATCTGGTAGGAGTAGCCGCACCGTGTAGCCTCAGCTCCAGCTACTCCACGCCCCAGTAGCCTCTTTAGTAAATCTGCATATTAGGGAAATAATAAATTAGTCCTATGGATGCATCTACCACTCGATTTACCTTTATAGGTAGATATGTGGTGGTAGGTTTCCCTTAAGTGATTTCAAACCAGTTGTTCCTTCCTAACTTGCTATTTGTATACATAATGAGACAAGGAATTCTCCACCTCTGCACCACCGGGAGCGTAATATGCCACTACCTGACCCTTCTAATAACCTATAAATTAGTATCGACAAGGTGAGAGAGATTAATTCCTTCATTTGTATGTGACATGATTTTCCTTTTTTCCGTCTCTTTGGACATCACACACAAACCACCCACCGTAGGTGCTTCTACCACGACCTTCAGCATCGATACATTTATTTGACAATCTTACATCTTTCTAGAAACAATATTTAATGCTCGGGAAACTCTCTGCAATGCAGTTTACAACGTCATCTTCTCCATCATGTTTGGACACCGCTATGACTATGAAGACAAAGAAATGACTAGAATGTCAAATTATATATATGAAACATTTGTGATTATCAGCTCACCGTGGGGACAGGTAAGAGACGGGTGAACAGCAGGTAGAAAACATTTCTTATGATTCAGTGTTTTATTTAGATCCAATCAGCATAAAGCTCTGCTTCTTGCATAGGGTCACAAATTAGTTATTAAGAAACAGTGCCTCTGCAGGTTGGGGGTGGTATTGCAGCTCCATTCACTTCAGTGAGTTGCAGTACTAGAAACATCCTGCGGGTAGGCGCTGGTATTGTGGTATTGTTTTTTCCTTTTTAAAGAATCCAGCCATGTGTTTGTAATCTTCCATGACCCAAACACCAGATTATGAACTCCTATAATTTGTTCTATATGAATAAATATCTTTCCACTCTGTTTCCTTCTCAGATATATGAGATGTTTCCAACGCTAATGGGTTTTATTCCAGGACCTCACCAGAAAATCAATAAACTTCTTGGGAATCTTAAACAGTATGTTGAGAGCAGGGTGAAAATCAATCAGGCAACTTTGGATCCAAATAACCCCAGAGATTATGTTGATGCCTTTCTAATTAAGATGGAAAAGGTATATTGGTAAAAATGTATGAGTAATTATCTTGAGCAATTCTATTGTAGAAATCATAAACATCAAGCTGAAGACCTCACACAGAGGTGTTCCCCATGACTCTACCTCCAATTATCTAGACCTCCTGCAATACGGTGAACAAAGGACTGGAGGTCCTCCATCCGGCTCCATGCAAATGGGACTTCCAGGTTTTAGCCAACCTGTCAGCCAACAGGCTATGGGATTTTCCACTAACATAGAGCAAGTCGGGTGACTTTTGGTTTCCTCTTATGTTGATAATTTGTATTATATTTTTATGTCTTTTTTCCATTGCCAGGAGAAAAATAACCAAAACAGTGAATTTAACATGAAGAATTTACTTGCCAGCACCCTCCAGATATTTTTTGCTGGGGTGGAGACCTTAAATACAACCATAGTCTATTCTCTGCTAATTCTCATGAAATACCCAGATGTCCTAGGTAAGTGGACTCCCTCCTCCGTTTTGTGTTGGTGAGAGAAGATTGAAACATTTTATTTACCAAATTTCAATAACCAATCCTAATGACGGTTAACAACCCTGTAGATTTTTGTTTATTAAAAAAAAGCAAAAAGTGGGATGGACTAGAGGACAGGAAGAACAGGGAGGGCCCTAAAGCCCAGCCCTATTGTAGGTGGCCCATGGTCGACTTTCCATTTCTGGGCAAAAAAAAGGTGCTAACGGAGGGAACAGGCAAACGTACAAAACAAAGACCCAAAAACAAAAGAGATAATCTACAAAATATTGAAAGAGTACAAATGGGCAAAGATTCAAGAAATGTAAACATACAGACTCAAGATTAAAAACCAAAACAATAAACACCAGATTTATAGCAAGTTACAGGGGAAATGGCAGACAATCTTATTATGAGAAGTCAGAAGTGGCTGGACCAATACCTGAACAATCCAGACAAGAACGGACCAGCAGGGGGACATTGAGGGAAGTAAAAGTAAAGATTCTATCCATCCTCAGGTAACGCAACTGTTGCAAAACCAAGTGGTAAATTCAACATAGGAGTTTCAATGGGCTAAGTCGGGAAATCAATTAAGGGACTACAGGATTGAATAAACGGACAGTGTTAAGGATAAATTAGGGGACAGAAAGTAACTGAAGGGCAACAACCAAAAAGCCAACTCCTCAGCAATTCTAAGCCAGACTTACAAAGGGGCCACAGATGTACAGATGTGATAGTAGGCCTTTTATTTCTGCAGAAAAATATTTCTAATTCCCACTAACAACTAGTCTAAAATGTAGTAGTAAACCCTTTTCACGCAATCAAACTTTTTTCATAGGTTCGATAGTAAATTAGTCACACCAAACATTTTCTTTTTAATTACAGAATTCAAAATCACAATTAATTCTTTTAAAGAACCACAACTCCCAAGGAGGAGGAATAGATCATATCTTCATGCTCGAAACCACAATCTGGGTGAGCTTGGACCCCCGGGGAGGGAATGTGATACACCCCACTATTAGGGAAGGGATGTAGGATTGATTGTGATTGGTTCTGGCATCCAGTGTTTTTGAATAAAGAATGCTGGTCCTAAAAATTGTGAAAACTAGTCCTAAAAAAATTGTGAAACTATATGAAAAACAAAAAAAGGTGTTTAATAAAGAGGTGGTTTTGAAGGAATTGTACTAGTAGTTGAAGCTTCAGGTATTTCTGACATTAGAACACTCGTAGAACTAGAAAGAAAGATGAAGCAAGTGGGTTGAAAGAAGCATTTTTGGCCATTTATGGGATTATTTTAGGACAATCACGTTATTCTAAACAATTTATGAGCATGTCCCGTTACATTTGTTGATGATTCTAAAAGGGACCGTACCTAGGGGACATTGGGTATTTCATGAGAATTAGGCAGAGAAATAGACTATGGTTGTTTCTTAAGTCTCTCCCCAGCAAAAAAAAAAAAATATCTGGAGGGGGTGCAGGCGCAACAAGTAAAATTCTTCATGTTAAAATTCCTGTTTTGGTTATTTTTTCTCCTGGCCAATGGAAAAAAAAGGACATAAAAATATAACACACAAAAACACAAACATAAGAGAAACCCCAAAAATTAACCCGAAACTGGGGCTTTATGTTAGTTGGAAAAAATCCCATAGCCTATTGGATGACAGGTTGGCCTAAAACCTGGAAGGGTCCCAGCTTGAAGTTATGATTTTCTACAATAGGATTGCTTCAAAAGATTAATTAACTGTACCCTTTACCAATATACCTTTTCCATCTTAATGAGAAAAGGCATCAACAAAAATCTTCTGGGGTTATTTGGATCCAAGTTGGCCTGGGTGATTTTCACCATGCTCTCGACATTGCTCTTTGTTTTTAAGATTCCCAAAAGAAGTTTATTGATTTTCTGGTGAGGTCCTTGGAATACAACCCATTTAGGTGTGGAAACATCATTCATATATCTTGAGAAGGAAACAGGGGGAAACAGAGTTGGAAAAGATATTTATTCATTATACAACCAGGGGTCATAAATCTGGTTTTGGGTTCATGCAAAGATTTTAAAAAAAAGATAAAACCAATACCACAATACCAGCACCTACCCACAGGTGTTTCCAGTTTATTGCCAACACTCACTGAAGTGAAAGTGAAAATGGAAGCTGCCAATACCACCCCCAAACTGCAGAGGCACTGTTCTTAGGAATACTAGTTTGACCTGATGCCAAAGAAGGAGAGGTTTATGCTGATTGGATCTAAAAAAATAAAACACTGAATCATAAGGAAAGGTTTTTTCTACCTGGCTGTCAACCCGTCTCTTACCTGTCCCCAAGGGTGAGCTGACAATCAACAAATGTGTCATGTATACAATTTAACATTCTAGTAATTTCTTTGTTCTTATAGTTAGAGCGATGTCCAAACATGATGGAGGAAAGGATGACGGTTGTAAAGGGTTTGCAGATAGTTTTTCCCGGAGGATTATTGTATTAAATATTGTCTTTCTAGAAAAGATGTAAGATGTCTCAAATAAAATGTAGCGATGCTTTGAAAGGTTCTAGGTAGAGCATAGAAGCACTACGGTGGAGGTTGTGTGTGATGTCCGAAGAGACTGAGAATGGGGAAGAAAAAACATTTGACATACAAGTGTAGAAAATTAATTTCTCACCTTGATACTAATTTATTAGGTTATCATTTAGAAGGGTCAGGTGGTTAGTAGTGGCATATTACGCTCCGGTTTGGCGGCAGAAGAATCCAGAATTTCCTTGTCTCATATGTATTACAAATAGCAAGTTGGGAAGAACAAAATGGTTTTTGGAAATCAAGTTTCAAGGGAAACTTACCACCACGTATCTACCTATAAAGGTAAATCGATGGTTCATCGTTTGGGGGCGGATTTTAAAACATCCCTTGCGAGTAATCCTTTAGACTGTTTGGATATAAAACTGTTACATTTTCATAATGGTTGAGATGTTGAATTGCATTTGGTCAAAATCTGCACGTTTATATAATTAGGCATTTGCATGATGGAACATATTACATCGTTATATGGTGGACTCCTGGCCCCGGGCGGCCCTGCATAGGGACAGCAAACGTTCTCATCGGGCCCCCCCCCCCCACGACCCAGCCGTCCTGCTCGTGGTTATTTAACCCGGACCCCAGAGGGCTCGTCCCTTTCTGCTCACGACAGCGAATGACCATAAACGCTGCAAACTCATAGGTGCTGTACGTTTTTTTAGTTTATTCTGTATTGGTCTTTGATTCCTCTCTACGTTTTGGCCTTTCTACCCCTTTGTTTCTCTGTCTTGTTTCTCCCCCCCCTGTACTGTTTCTGCCCACCTAAGGCCCTCCGTCCACCTCGCTCACGTCTAAAACCGGACCCCATGGCGCCTATTCACCTGCTATTCCCTGAAACGCTAGGGGGTTTTTTGGAAAAGTTTTGACGTCCCCCAGGGCGAAGCGTACTGGTAGGTCAAATCCTGTACTGCATGCAATTAAAAATTGCGGGGTGGAACTCCTTTTCTTTACAGGAGACCCAAATGACTGACAGCATTCCCCAACATCAGGGATAGATACTATGCACATGGTTTCTTAGCACTCCCCCTTGAACTAAGTCCCAAAGGGGGGGCATCTATTTGCTATTCAAAACGCCTCTATGCATTGGGAGTTGTAGATTCCCCATACTGACCCGGAAGTAGATATGTTTTGTTCAGATTCGCTTATGGGGCCAACTGGCTCGCACTGGCCTCAATGTATCTCCCCAAAACAGTGACCAGATAGATTCGGGGACTATGCCGCCGATTCTGCAGGACTACCGGGAATTCTCAGAGGGCCATTAGTAATGGTAGGAGGGGACTTAACTTCCCGAGGACCCACAGTTGGTTGACTTTTCGTGGCTGCGAACGCTCTCTCGCCGGCAGCCAAAAAATGAGGAATGAGGGAGGGAGAAAAGGAAAAGGAGGAAAAACTACCAAGAAAATCCCTGTGACTTCACAACTGATTGACGTTCTGGAGAATCCTTCCACCCACAGTCTCGAGAACTATACCTACTACTTCTTTTCCCGCGCACGGTCCTATCGCCCGATAGACATGTTTTTACTAAGTCACCATGCCTTAACGTAGAAACCGGAGGCCTTCAATTAAGGCTCTTCCCACTATGGTCTGATCTGGTCTCTCTCGCCATTTTCAGATGTTCCAGGTCCTCGCGCCTCCCATGGCGGGTGTTTTGGCGCCTCAAATGACAAAATGCTCAAAAGACATGTATGTCTTTGGCGGCTGTCCGTGGCAAGGAATCACTGAGTTTTAACCACTCATTCGGGCTGTCACAGCCATCATTCTCTACCGATACAATGGGGGCAAAACCCTTACAAAGGGATGCTTCAATGGTATTATAAACATGGAGTTGCCGTCTGAAGCGAGGGAGAGGGGAGGAGTGGGGTAAATTCTGACGCTTTTGTCCAAAACTCTAGCCACCTTGAGCGGGGGGACACTACACGAAAACCGGCGGGTCTCAGGTGGTACTGAACGAAAAAACTTTGTTAAAAACAACTCGGGAGGATATGAAAGAACTCTTTGAACCAAAATTATGTTGAAGGAGCCCAGGCAGAAGGAACAAGGCGTTTTCTTTATGAGTACTCTAATTACTGCGGGAAAAAAACCCCTCGGCCAGGATACCTCCACCCCCGGCATGAATGGTACTACATTCCACATATAAGAGATCATACAGCACACTCATGACCCGGGCAACATTAAACCCTAACTTTCCGACCTATTACCAAAGGACTATACAAACTCCAAGCCCAATATTCTGGATATTGCCAAGGCCAGGGAGTAGAGGAGAATACAGGACCTATGTCAACGACCCCACGGCTCTAACCCCGGACTTTCTACAGAGGAACGAAACATCTTGGAGGCTTACTTTCTCTGAGGCAGGAGGTGTAAGTAGAGGTCATAAAAGGGGCCCCCCCCAGCAGGAAAAATCCCCGGGTCCTGCACGGCTTCACCCCCCGTTTTAAAAACAAGGACCCGGGAAACAGAACCCGAACTGCCCCACCACTTTCATGACCGGACGTTTAACTGTATTCCTCTTTCCCAGGTCACTTTTCCAACTCAGTCATTGCAGGCATTCCATATCGGTGACCCTAAAGGGCCTCCGGGAAAGATACATTCCATCTTTTCTCCAACTACCGTCTATCCAAATTTAACATGGGGACATAAAAAATTTCTCTCAATTAATGGCCCAAATGGTTTGGGGGGCTCTCCTCCCCGCCAAATACATAAAGGACCAGGTGGCTTCATCCAGGGGAGGAAGCTCGTGGACAATTACAGATAAAAGACTTTACTCCTCATCTCTAGGGCCATTCTCAGTTTTATGCTTGCTTTTCGTGGGATCCGAGGGGAAAAGGGAGGAAAAAAGAAAAAAAAAGGGATTTGACCGGTGGACCCACGGGGGATGTCTTGTTGGCTTCGCTGAAGCGCAGTTAGTTAGTTAGTTAGGGCATTGGCCCTCGGCTTTTTGAGCATTGGTTCCCAGGCCCATATATTCGGCCCCCCACGGCACAGGTACCGCACCAAGGGACGACCTGTCGGAGCCCTTACGCATTAGGAACGGCACCCAGACAGGCGATGTCCTTATCCCCCCTCTTATATGTTCATAGCCATGGACATTTTCTGGCTGTTTTTGCTCTTCGAATCAGGAACCCAGTGTTAAATGGGTCTACCAAGAGGGGGGGAACCAGCATTACAAGGCAGCTCTCTATTGCTGTGATGGCCTCCTTCTCTACATTTCTCAGCACGAAATACTTACCTATGTTCTTAAGGAATTAATTAAGAAAAAGAAAATTTGTCTCCCCTTAAATCAGAGATCCTGAATGTTCTCCCTCCAGGAAGGAAAGCGCTTCAACCTGGGCCTCTCAATTACCCTTTAAAATGGAAAAGTTCTCATATAATGCTACTTTGGGCACGAATATCCCAAACAGGGACCCTTCGTCTTTGTATATGCTTTATTTTTTTTTAAACTACAAACCCCTTCTGGACAAGAACGATTTAAGGGATCTCGGCCAACACTCCATGGCGACACCTCTCGTGGTTCGGTCGAGTGGAAAAGTGTTAAGTCGAGTAAATGTCCTTTTAAAATGGATGTTATGTAATGCCCCGATTTATTGTATTCTATACCAGACTCTGCTATCCGATCCCCAGCCAAGCTGTGATTTTCTTGAGGACTAAGCAACGCCTTTCGGAGGTTTATTGTGGGAGGCGGGGATCTAGCCCCACAATAAGCGTCTCGGTCTTATTCCGTACGAAAGGGCTTAGAGGAGGTTGTCGTGGGAAACTCCCAAAAACTGTATTCATGTAGCGGCCACTATCCAGTGACTAGTCGAACTGGAACTTTACAAACAAAGCAGTGGGGTCCAGCTGGACATGGAAACTAGGAACTTAACATCCCCACCTACACGTACCCTCCAGTGGGTCTCGGGCAACTACGGAACCCCAAAAGACTTTACCCAAATTCCCTGTTCTCCAGACGAAAACCAAAAACACGTGCTAGGGAACAAGGGCCCAACCCCAATGGGACTCCATTATTTCACAATCCCAGCTTTTCCCCCCGGGGTTGGGGAATAGGTCAGCGGTTCTCTGGCTGGGACAGCTTTCTTCCGGACATCCGACTAGGCCAGATTAGTGAGGGCGGACTCTATTTACCCACATTGGAGTCTTTTTTTTGAAGGCCCCAAACATCCAGATATTCCCAATGTGTCCGGGTTGGAACACAGACCAAACTTGTATCGTTATATATAACAGCAGACTTGGAAACACTCTGCCTTCGGGTCAACTCAACGGGCCCTGGAGGGGCTCTGTTTAGAATGCCCTCCTCACCTCCCATGTGCGTTTCCACAAGTCATGGGCAAGAGTTAAGTAGTTGTTCACTCATTTCCCCCAAAATTGCTGTAATGTCGATTTCATTTACCTGGGACTATCTCACGGTCTCAAAAAAAAGGCCTCCTTTTCGACATTTCTTGACCGCAGATCCGAATGGTTATTCCAAGGACATTGGAAAAAAAAAAACCGCAATCTCGCCACTACGTCGAAAATGGATTTCAGGAGGAAACTTGGGTGTCTCCGGACAAGAATGGAGGAGTTAGTAGCCAGCAACTTCCCAGATCCAGGGAAAGACGAAACACGCCTATGGGGCCCTGGGAAGTATTTCATAAAACACCCCTGAACCCAGGACTGCTCATGTCATTAGAGCGCCAACCCCTGGCGCCCCCCGACCACGAAAAAAGTAAGGCAGCTTGTGGCTCACCTATCCCTACCCCTCCCCCCCCCCCCCCACCCCCCCCTTCTCTCCCCTCTTTTTTTTCTAAATGGTTTGTTTTTCATTTCTTATTTCTAATCTTTGTTTATTTCACACAATAATAAACCTACTGATTGGGATGGGCACCCACATTGGGGAGTTCTAAACGTGTGAATTCTGTTTTATGATCCTTCTCCCCCATATTTCAATGAATATATGATCATGATGTTTGATCCTGCGTTGATCAGTCATGTACTCCATCAACCTAACCTGTCTTGTTTCCTTTGTTTCCTTTCTAAATAAAACGTTTTTGAATTATATTGATTATACATTAAAGGTAAATCGAGTGGTAGATCCATCTATTAGGATTAATCTATATTCCCTAATATGCACAGATTTACTAAAAGAGGCTTATGGGGCGTGGAGTAGCTGAAGCTGAGGGCTACACGGCATAGCTACTCCATTCAGTAGCTCCTTTGATCCTCTACCAGATGTCTTTGGCACGCAGCTCCTAGTACCTTGGGCACGCCTCGTCCGCCAAGCCTGCCCATCTGCACATGCGCAGTAGTAACTTCGGCTTTCAGAGCAGTGACCATAAGAATTCAGGGCTGCTGTTCTGCGCTGTATGCAACAGACGGCAGGCTTCTTCCCGGAGGGACCCGAGGGATGCAGCTTACAAGGAAGGCTGCCTGCGAAGACATTCTGGTTAGGAGGTTCAAAAGAGGCTACTGGGGCATGGAGTAAAAACCGTGGCTCGTGTAGCCTCAGGCTCCGGCACTCCAACGCCCCAGGTTAGCTTCTTCAGTAGCCATTAAAACCGGGCCTATATATGCACCCTACCACCGATCTAACTTTATAGGTAGTAGATCCCATGGTGGTAGATTTCCTTTAAAACCATCCACTTTTATTTGAAAATGAAATTTAAAACTGCTAACTACGTGTTTCGAGCAACGGAACCCAATCCACCTGAGAAAGAGCCAATTAAAATTGGAGGGGGTTCCCCCCCCAGCACCTTCAATTCATTGGTTTCATTCACGCTATTGGGATAGAAAGTTTAGCCATGTTTGTGGGGAAATATTTTTGTTTATTTTCTACAGATACCTACAAGGTTATGTTCATTACATGCATAAGTAGGGGGGAGATTCCATTACCAACAGCACCCAACATTCCTTTGTCTAAATAAAGTAGGACGATGGTACAAAAGTCTGCTGGTGTATATTTATGATGCCTTTTTTTTTTCTGTACCAGTAATGTGCCCTCATTGGCTTCATTCTTGTTATGGGAGATTAACAGCAAGATTTTGCCACATACAAAAGCTGCAGAACAGAGTCCCCAAAACTGCCAATTGTATGTGTGTGGAATGCGCGGCCCATTGGTCATGGGGATGGGCCTAAGAGTGACACAAAAAATGGTTATGTTTTGGAATTTGGCAATGTAGTTGAAACTTGTGTTGGCCAGACTTGATGGCCTATTTTCTCAGTTTTGGCTGTTAATCCTGGGCCAACCTGTTTTAATTATTAAAGTCTCTAGTTACTATCTTCTTGGCACCAGGGGCAGGAAGGGCGGGACAGCTCCTCTATTCTGGGTGGTTCTTACTATTAATTAACCTTTTGTATTCTTTCAGAGCTTATACCAGGTGTTGGGGTCTCCTCATGGATTCTATCTTCAAGGCTTCTTTTACCGAAACTCTCGCAGGGGTTCATGGGACAGGAAAAGCGTCTGAGGGCTCCCTCCACTTGTTCCTAATTGAAGTGGAAGATTCATGCCGATGGAAGCACAAATCTTAAATCTACTCAATGGTCTAATACAATCATACATCCCAAATCAGACGAAAGTTATGTATAAAATAAAAAGAGAGGCCTGAATTGGACACTGGCGCCTACTTAACCAAGTGTCCTTTGTAAATAGAAGCCCATCCCAGGCCGGTAGTAAAAAAAGAATGAGCGAGTATACTCGGGTTCCGAGGCTTGATGGGCACGAGTATTAAGGGTATAGTCGAAACGTCTCGTTTTTGATCGGGACAAGTATTTCCCCTGCTCGAGGATCGAGCATTTTTTTAAATTAAAAAAAAAAAACAGTGAAAGAAACAATGAAAGCATTAGAATTAAAAAACAGTGAACACAGGATCATTTAAGTGAAAAAAAAAACACCCCAGTGAAAGAATAGATTACAGATTGTTCGGCAAACATCTGCTTACTTGTCGGAAGATACGGCAGCAGAGCGGTTGGCAAAAAACAAAATAGTATGTGAAAAAAGAAACAAATTGAAGAACAACGGTGAAGGCAGGGACAGAGAATTTTTTCGGGGGAACAGGGGACAGAGACATCGGGGAGAGGGACAGAGACACGGGGAGAGCAGCAGAGACACCGGGAGGAGGGGAAAAGGCACAACATTTGAGACACACGTGGGAGCGCACAGAGACACCCGGGGGGGCAGGCACGGAGGACACCGGGGAGCAGCACAGAGACACCGGGGAGCAGAACAGGCAGCGGCAGGCACGGAAGGGACAGCGGGGGCAGCGACACAGGGCACGGAGACACCGGGGCAGCGGCAGCACGGGAAGGTACACCGGGGGCCAGTGGCTCATTGGTAATGAATGAAGCTGCAAATGCCATATATTGCATAACAGAAGTATTGCAGTTTATGGTTAGGATAGAAAGCGATCTGACCATCTAGGGTTAAATGTACTTAGGATGTCTAAGATATAGTGAAAAAAAAAAAAAAAAAGTTTTTTTTAAAAAAAAAAAGGTTTTAAAAAAATAAAAAAAAATTTATAAAATATTATAAAAAATTCTAATACCCCCTTTTGCTAGAATGGATTTATAAACATATAATAAAAAAAATTAAAACAGTAAAAAAATCACACACAATTAGGTTATCGCCGCGTCCCAAAAAATGCCCGATCTATCAAAAATATAAAAAACGTTTTTACGGCCGGCTGGTGGGGACCTCCGAGACGGGGGACTAAGGGGAAAATGGCGCCCAAATGTCCCGAAAGCGGACTTTTACCACCTTTAACATCACATAAAAAAATGAGAATTAAAAAATGATCAAAAATGTTGCTTCTTAGACTGCAAAAATGGTTAGCAATGAATAGCAATGAAAACGTTGGCTCTTTCTCAAAAACAAATTGGACGCCTTCACAAATACTGTGTGCGCCAAAAAAGGAGGAAAAGTTATTAGCTTAGAAGGATGGCAACAAAAAAAAAAAAAAATGTTTTTCTTTTGTACAATTTAATTAATTTGAAAATATATAAAACCCAAATTCAAACCTATATATAAATTGGTTAGTTATCAACCGCGATCGCACCAAACAAAGAATAAAGGCTGACATGGTTATTTGGAGCCACCCCAGCGTGAAAGTCGTTAAACAACTTGAGCCCACAAGACTCCTTGACGGCACGTGCCGTTTTTTTTTTTTTCAATTTTCCACATTTGGATTTTTTTTTCAGCTTTCGCGGTTACACGGCATGGAATAATAAAATAAAAACATTACGGAAAGTAAAATTTGTTACGCACCAAAAAAAAATAAGGGGCCCTCACACAGGTCTGTACCACGTAAAAAAAATAAAAAAATGAAAAAAGTTATGGTGGAATTTTTGAGGTGTGGGGGAGGGCGAGAAAATGAGCGAAAAAAAAAAAAAAAAAAAAAAAAAAAAACCCTGCGTCCTTAAGGGTGTTTGTTTAAGCAGTAATTGATATTGTTTTTGAATAATGAAAAGTTATACAAATTTTTCCAAGATAACCTTCTGTACTCAATTCCTCTCGTTTCTGGATCTCTGCTTGCTGTCATTCTATAAGGAAGCTTCTATGTTACTTCCAGTGGGACAGAAAATCTGACCATGGTCAACCACAGAGGTGGCACGGCTCTCGTTATTTATCACAACAGGTGCACGGGCTCTTATGATCACACAGTGTACGGCTCGTTATATCAACACAGGTGGGCACGGCTCGTTATATCACACAGACGTGCACGGGCTCGTTCGTTATATTCACACAGGTGCACGGCTTCTTGTCTTGTCTTGTTCTTGTTATTATAAACCAGTGTGCCACGGCTCGTTAATCACACAGGTGGCAACAGGGCTCGTTATATACACAGCCGTGCACGGCTTGTTATATTACACAGTGGCACGGCTGCTTGTTTATATCACAACAGGTGCAGGCTGGTTTACCGCTGACGCGTCTATATCACACTGGTGCACGGCTCGGTTTATATCACACAGGTGCACGGACTCGTTTATATCCAAGGTGCGGGGCTCGTTATATCACACAGGTGCACGCGCTCGTATATCACAACAGGTGCACGCTCGTTATTATCACACAGGTGCAGGCTCGTTAATCACACAGGTGCACGGCTCCGTTATATCACAAAGGTGAGCACGGCTGTTATATCACAACAGGTGCACGGGCTCGTTATATCAACAAGGTGTGCGCAAGCTCGTCTTATATCACACAGAGCTGTTATCACGACGGCTTCGTTGATATTCACACAGGTGCCCGGCTCGTTTATCACAACAGCTCTGATTACTTCCTATGATTACTAAGACGCCGAGCACCTGTGTGACCATGGTCAAATTTGTCCAGTGGAAAGTAAAACAATGACAGGTTCGTTAATATATAGAAGGGACAGACAAGCAGAGATTAGATAAAACGTGAGGAATTTGATGCAAACAGGAAAAAGTTTTATGTACAACATAATTGATAGTGTTGAGTATCCATTGGGTTCCGGATTATGCAGCAACCTTGGACTAGATTAATCTAATCGTATTTCAGTACACACAAAACAACTTTAAAAGTGAACAGATCTATCTTACCTGCAGGTTATGGCCCACAAGTGGGAGGCAGTATCAGATCTGTACAGGGAAGAGGAAAAGTAGAAATCATTTGGAGCGTGTATGCATGATTATTATCATTATATAAATTATTATTAATAATCATTATATTTTTATATTAATAACGTAGTTTTATACAATATAAGTGGGTAAAGCCAGTGGATGCACTTGGAAACCATGCGCCTTATTACCGGTGATGCGACCTTATAAGGGCACGATCCCACTTAAAAGGTCCCAGAAAAGACATCCCCTTATGCAATGCCAACACGCGGAATTAAACAGAACTTATTGTCCGCGTGTCCTCAGTTACAAACTTCAGATCTCTATGGCCTCCTGAGCGGGGACTATGAAGATGTCATTCTTCTCCAATCACTTCCCGTCACCTTCCGCTTCTCTTCCTCGTATGTTTGCCATCCGGATACTCGCACGCCCGACACTGCGCCTTCAGCAGAGACGCTTTGGTATTACTAGTTAAGGCGTGGGTGTGCGCCTATACGGGTGCGCCTGCACGGGAAAATCGGAAGATTGTATTGATAGCCTTATAGATCGTGCCTCTGAGGACCAGAGCAAATAGGACGCACACTGCCCTATACGCAATGAGCATCGCTGCATTGTCTCTAACATAATGACTAAGAGGATTCAGCCTCAGTGTAGTAACTTAAACCCAGTACTTATTATCCCTAAATTGGTGATTAATTAATTGTGGCATGTGATTTTCAACTATGCACATGCGATCATACCAAAATAGAGACTCCTAAAATTAGGACTATTAACTTTAAATATTAAGGAGGATATTAAACAAGGATAATGACCTCCCAGGCAAGCAGTGACGGCTCTGTTGTTAGCTTCCACATGGTTGATGCTGGGCTAAGGCATCATGGGATTGATCACAATAGCAAAAATAACAGTCCTTATTACTTATATGTTTTATGCAATTGGTAAGAGGTGCAAAGGCTAGACAAAAAAGGTCAAACCAAAATATTCTCTACCCAATGGTTCTCACTGGTATAATTATGGGGATTTCTTAGCGAGGAGTTGGGTTCATTCTAGGTTCTGCTACGTCTTCTATCAGCTTATTGTGGCACAGATATGGGAGTCATTGGTTGCTTTTCTTGTCAGACATTATAACTTTTAGATACTTTAGGAAGCACATGACACTTATGTCTATAACCTATATAACAAGTACGCATTGGAATAATCAATGGCTTGAAAATAGTTCAATGTGTAATCAGCAAACAAAGTGTATGACGTCCAGTCAGCGGGGGGATTTGTGAATAAAAAGCCAATTTAATTTATAAGGTTTGGGAAGTTCCCCAGTAACGGATAACATGGGTTATATCAAGTTCTCTAAGGACGGGGGATTTCAGTCAAAGTTTGTGTAGGATCGTAACCAGGAACAGGAATAGCTCCATCCGACCAACGGACTCCCCAAGGCAAATCCTCTTCCTAAAAAAAAAGAAGTATAAGAATAAAAGGACATTGGAGGGACTTATAAACCGGCTGCGTCAGATTTACAGGCCAGTTTGCACATACATACTGTACAAACAACTTGCATATATATTACTGATTGGTGTTTGCACCGGTTTTGTGTCGCTTGCATTGTGTCCGCCAAAACACAAATTCGGCAACTAATAGAATGAATCCGGTGCCGATACGCACCAGGGGACCACTTATTTTGGTTGACAGTGTAAACATTAATTCTGGGCGAGGATGCCCATTAAAACTGAGTGCACCAAAAAAAACTGATTGTACTCAGTTTTAAGCGCAATTGGTGCCTGCAGGGTGCTCGGAAGATTGAAAACTCACTCATGGCCCAATATAGGGGGTACACAAGGCAGTGGCCCAGGGCCCCCACCAACCTTAATCCGGCCGGCCACAATGGATAAATCTGGATCATATATATTTGGCAACTGACTAACTTGAGCCCTGCTTAAACCAAGAAGTTCTGTGTATAATATATACTTTATATATACTCAACAGGGTTGGTGAGTGGATTGGCTCAAGATTTGGTTTTGTTGTGGCGGGTTACCCAATCATTGAAGGTACTGGAGGGACGTGAGCCAGAATGCCAAAACTGAACTTCTGGCCAAAGTTGGATCTAGGGAACCCAAACCATTAATATTCGGTTAGACCCAAATTTGTAGCTCAGGTCAACTCAAAATAAGAATATTGTGAAAATATAGACTAGTCAACTGATCTGCTGCCCAATAGACCTAAAGGAGTAGATATCATATAGGCAAAACATCTTGGGTACCCTGTGGTCTGTGGCAGAGTGGACTGCAAATGATGTGATTCCTCTGTGGACATGCCACTAAAAATGGAAGATACCACTAAGGGACAGCCAAGAAATTCTCTAAGATGGTCTGAATGGCATCCCTTGGCACTGCATTTGCCCACAGATGTACAGATTGTCATAGTTAAGGTTTCTTGTTATGGTTTTAAGGAGGAGTTTAGTTTGTTGTTTATGATTCTTGAGTCTGGTGTGGTTACACAGATAGATAGAAGAGAAGATAGAGAGACAGGTAGTTAGTAGATAGAGTTGTTATAAACTTAACCGCGCTAGGGGCATGAATGCGTCGTTCCTCTTGAAATTCTCCTTTTCATTCAGAAGAGTTCTCGGGGTTTTTAAATTCTGTCGGATACTTGAAGCAGTTGGGATCTTTTAGAACCGTTGTGTCAGCATGGGGTTAGATATTGATATCCTTGGAATTACAGGAAAATCTCATAGCGATTATACAGTTTGAGAATACACCGGACAGGTATCATCAGGCGTGTCGTACTCTTGCTTTGGGATGTCTTTTGCTCACCAGATTTTATCATCGTGACCTGAGGGACGCACTTCATGAACAGGTGGATCAGCGGACAATAAGTAACTTGTGAAGAGCGTGAGACATTGTTATGTTGGTAATTGATATTCAGTCCACAAGTAATTGAGACTAATTTGATGACCTGCTTTGAGTGAATGTCACATTTTCATGTCACGGCATACTGTTGCCCATCTTTGCACTTGTTATAAATTGAAGGGTTAAAGTTCATATAGGATTTTTGAAGATGGATTTTGAGATTGTTACAACAACATTAGTGAACAATTTTGGACAAATAATTTGTGTTTTGGAAAAATGGAATTTTGCAAAAAAATGTTTATTCGGGGCGGGAGTGGTTTTATACCACAAAAAATCATGTGCTATATGTCTGCTTATATTGCAGGGAGGAGAATTCTTACTCTCATCAATCCTTGCTTCGCTCCTTAGAAGCAGGAAAAGAGTCTGTGGGATGGGACCCCTAAACCAGGTCTGTGTGTATGGGACTAGGGGGTTAGGAGGATGATGCCTGTTAGTGTGCTCATTAGTAGCTGCGGCTTCAGTAGAAAGTATTTTTCTGCCCCCCTCCTATTTACCCCATGCCACTATCTGAAATGGCACAGTTTGTCCCCTTATGACCCACAGAGAACCTTCCGACCCTGATTTGGCAATCTCCGTGCAGCGCTGGCGTTAATCTGTGTGCTCTGTATTATAATAAAAGAATTATTATTATTGTTTTTACTTGTTTGGCTCACCAGGACTGTAGCAGTGAATATGTCTGAGTGTACACAATGCTCCAGGTACTCTCCTGGCTCTGGCTTTGTATAAATGGTGGCAGGACCCGGACCAGATTGGCACTTGGAGGTACTTGTCAGCTCTTTTCACCCCTCTGGGTCTTTATGCTATTTGGGCACCGCTTGCTCTGGGTCCCAACACCGACACATACAACCAGCACCAGGAACTTACTGAAGAAAATGCCATGCATTGTTAGAAGGCTTGGCTTTGTGACTTGCAGGGTGGAAGAGAAGAGGAGCCAGGGAAAAGTTGGAGAAACTTAATTTAACTTGTCTGCTCTAGGGGGTTCATAGTATTGGCTTATCTGGGGGTCTCAAAAGAATTATTAGGGTCTCGGTATCTGTATTGCTTCCTGAACCGATGGTCTCCCCTCATTGCCTGAACTGGTTGCATAAACGTTTGTTTGCTGGAAGGGATCTCTGGGACATCTAGGGGTTTCTAGTATTTGCTGTCTCCTCTGAGGTTCAGGTCCCTTCTCGGGGTCTTCAGCATTTGCTGGTCTGCTCTAGGGTCTCAAGTATTTTGCAATCTGCGTGGGGTTTGCCATAGTATTTGCCATTGGGTTCTATGGGAAAGTCTCATATCATGCAACTTGAAAAAAGGATGGCTGGGTTCTTTGTGGCCGGCTTCAAGTCGTGGAATGACCCATCACTACAAATATTACATATTATTAGAAGTGTTATTTATATAATGGTACGTTATAGTATAAGTGTACAAGCCCTCACTCTGATGGTGGGTTTGTTTAGATTGTGGAGGACCCATGGGGGGCAGGGATGATTTGGCAACTTGTGTTTAGCGCCTCGGAATTATAAGTTGGCGTTAAAATGTTAACCTTTGTAAAAGTGTAGGGCCATTCCAGTGTTGACTTTTTTGTAAGTTCCTCCGTTTGCGGTTGCTTGCCATTGGAACATATCTGTGAATCTTTGCATTATTTTCATGGATCACTGCATCTGTATACGGCAGGCGTTGTCCTCCTGTCTTGTAATGTTGGGCTCCGATGTCGTCCCCGATTGATTGGTCAATCAATCTCTTGCGACACAACGGGGGCTGCGGGTT
Source organism: Engystomops pustulosus (assembly GCA_019512145.1). NCBI lineage: Eukaryota > Metazoa > Chordata > Amphibia > Anura > Leptodactylidae > Engystomops > Engystomops pustulosus. Next base: position 6,634,407 of record CM033650.1, on the reverse strand, counting down.
GGTTTGGAAAAAGAAATTTTGAAGTCAAGCAAATCCGAGTTATGAGGACCACCATCTATATTTCTATGGAAAAACTGCAATGTTTGGTGACTCCCATTTCCACCATGCCCACAGAAATTATAGGGATTTTCTGGATTAAATGATGTTTCAGTTAGGATAAGGTCATCAAAAAATTAAGGCATGAATCCCACATGAAGAACTGTTTTTAAAAAAAAAGGCCTTTGTCTCTTGATGTCCGTTTGTCTTACTTGGGGACCTGGCTGAAGCTCAGTTCTCGTTCAAAATTAATGGGGGCTCGGTTTGTGTCTTGTGGTAAGGAAGTGAGTAGAACTACATGTCGGTAGTGTGGTTTAAGGCAGGGATGATCTTGGGAGGGATGTTGGACCTCCAGTGATATAAATTTACTGTAAACTAAAGAACAGGGGGATAACCCTTTAAACCACTTAACAACCAGAGTCAATAATTATTACGGGTCAACCAGTTTTGAAACAAAGGTGTATTAGTGAGCTGAGGATTGAGCCCTCTCCATTCCAGGGCAGGTGTTGTCCACTGTATGTTAAACACAAACACCTTCGATACACCAGTTACTATGCCATGAAAAAGGCAAAAACTGTAATAGACAAGCAGTATTATAGTAGTATATACAAAAAAATAAATAATACATCTGTAATAAAAATCTGTCATGAAGTGAATGGGGGGGGGGGATACAGCAGCAAGTTTGTTCAAGAATAATAAGGAACAGGGGGAATTGTAACTGAAGAACCAAAATCATATCATCAGCAAAATCCTCAGCCAGGGACCTTACACAGGGGCACAGATGAGATGGTTACAGAAAATAAAAAATTGTAGTCGTTTTTATTTCTGCAGAAATCTGTTTCTTAATTACCACTAAACTTATTCCCTTAAAAATGCTAGACAAACCTTCACCTTAAACTGGTCTTTTTCATAAGGGTTTCGATTTTGTAGCACCAACTGTTTCTTTTAAATACCAGATGTTCAGAAACCAATCACATTCTTTTACAGAACACCCAAGGGACCCATCATATTTTATTTTTTTCTGGTGAGCTTGTGACCCCCCTGGGAATGGATTTACACCCTACTAGTAGGAAAGGATGTGATTGGTTTTGGGCATTCTGTTTTTGAATATGGGGAAGAAATACCGGTGCGAAAAAAATTGGGAAAACCAATTTAAAAAAAAAAAAGGTTTTTTTTTAAAAGGTGGTCAAAGGATTGTACTAGTAGTTGAAGCTTCAGGTGTTGTTGAAATTAAGAAACACTAGAAACCGGAAAGAAGATTTGGAAAGGTGGTTGAAAGGAGATCTGACATTTTATGGAATTTTTAGTACAAATCACTTTAATCCAAACAATTATGGAAGCATGTTATGATAAAAAAAAAATTGCAATTCTTTTCCAATGCTGTGGACCGATTGTAATTTTATCCAGAGTGAAGAACTAAGACACCCGATTTCTCGATTTAATGCACAATCTCTAAGACTGAAGTTAGAGGTGGACGGTTGGAGCCCTATTTTCCTGCTTGGGGGCTTGGGTGGTGAGAGAAAACTGTGTCCCGTTACATTGTTGATGTCTAAAGATTAGAGATGAGCGAGTATTACTCGGTCCGAGCTTGATGCTGTTCGAGTATATATTAAGGGTACTGAAACGGCTCGTTGCTCGGAGAGTATTTCCCCCTTTGCTCGAACGAGATTCAAAGCATTTTTAATTTTTTTAAATTTTAAAAATACCAGTGAAGAAACAGTGAAGAATAGAACATTAAAAAAAAAAACACAGTGAACACAAGGGATCATTTAAAGGTGAAAAAACACAGTGTGAAAAACCACAAGGAGATAGATTACAGATTGTCGGCACATCTTGCTACTTGTCGGAAAGATACGCGCGGAACAAAAATAGTATGGAAGACAAATATGTATGTGTGAAAAAAAAACACAAAACACAGTGAAAGAAACTCGGGGGCCAGCAGCAGGCATGGAGACATCGGGCGGATACGGCGGCCAGCCAGCAGCATGGAGAACATTGGGGGACCGAGGCAAGCAGATGGTGGAATTCGGGGGGACCGGGCACGCAGCATGGAGGGACCATTCGGGGGGAAAGGGAACGGGCCAGCAGCGCATGGGAGGACATCGGGGGGGAGGGGTGGGAACGGGCAGCAGAGCAGCATGTGGGGAGACATCGGGGGGAACGGCAGCAGCAGCCATGGAGGACATCCGGGGGGGAAACGGGCGGGCGAGGCAGGCATGGAGACCAATCGGGGGAAACGGGCAGCAGCAGCATGGAGAACTCGGGGGGACCGGGCCCAGCAGCAGGCATGGAGGAAACATCGGGGGGGCGGGGACCGGGGCAGGAGCAGCAGGCAGCAGGCAATGGGATATTTTCGGGGGAACGGCAGCCAGCAGCAGGGGCATGGAGACATACGGGGGGAGGACCGGGGCCAGCAGGCATGGAGGACATCGGGCGAACGGGCAGGCAGCAGGGGTGGGGGAGAGGGAGGACATAGGGGGGACCCGGGCACCAGGCAAGGCATGGAGGGACATCGGCGGGACAACGGGCAGCAGCAGCATGGAGGGACATCGGGGGACGGACGCGTTGGAAAAGGGGAAAAGGAGAAGAAGGGAGGAACGTGACCATCCGCAGCGTTCGCGTACCTCCCCCCCCCCCTTCAACTGGTCTACGCCCCACCACAACTTCCCCACATCCCCTCCCATCCTTGTCCTCCCATCAAACATCTATTAGTTTCACGCGTATTCTTTCGTCCCATCATCCTTCTCTTTCCACCTTCTTTCCCTCGGTGGGGGGAGGAACCGGGCAAGAGGCGCAGCATGGAGACATCTCGGGGGAGACGGGCAGCAGGCAAAGCATGGAGGACAGCGGGGGGAAACGTGGGCAGCACAGCAGCACATGGAGGGGACTCGGGGGACCGGCAGCAGCAATGGGGAGGGGACCATCGGCGGGAAACGGGGCGCCGCAGGCAAGGGCGGGGGAGGGGCAGAGAGGGAGAAACGGGGGAAAGGGCACAGGCCAGCAGGCATGGAGACATCTGGGGGATGCGAGGAAGCAGCAGCAGCAGTGGAGACATCGGGTGGGGGGGAACGGGCAAGCAGGCAAGTTAGCAAGCATGGGAGACCTCGGGGGGGATCGGGCAGGGGCCAGGCAGCATGGAAAATCGGGGGAACGGGCGGGCAGCAGCAAGCAAGCATGGAGGACATCGGGGGACGGCACAAGGCACGGAATCCCCGACAAGTAAGCAGAAGTGCGAACATCTTCTGGAACATCTATTCTTTCCACTGTTGGTTTTTCACATGATTTTCACTTAAATGATCCTGTGTTCACTGTTTTTTTCTATTCTCACTGGTTTCTTCACATCTTGAAACTTGTCGGGAGAAAATATAATATACGCGTGGACAGTGAAGAATAGTATTGCAGATGTTTTGCATACCTGGATAACTTATCGAAAGACATTCTTTTCATTAAATACAACATTATTTACTGAACATGGTCCCTTTGAAAAAATGCTTTCGAGTCTCATATGACTTCAATGGGGTTCGTTATTCGAGACGCGCACTCGAGCATCCAGGACAAATTCGTTTCGAATAACGGAAGCCACCGAAGGGATTTAGTGCTCGCTCATCTCTACTTAAAGATGTTTAGCCAAAGTTTATGGTTTGTGGTTCGGTCATTATTAGCGGTCTTGGTAATCGGTTGCCAATTTTTGTAAGGAATGAAATATGAGGGAATGTCAGACCTCCGAGTCCCTCTAATATATTTCCTTAAATTAGATCGAGGTTGAGAGTAAATTAATTCCTTCATTTGTGTATTGTGACATGTTTTCCTTTTTCCTATCTTGGACATCAAACAAACTCCCACGTAGGTGCTCTTACACGACCTTCCAGCATCGATACATTTCTTAGACAATCTTAATTCTTTATAGAAACAATATTTGATGCTCGGGATAACTCTCTGACAATGCCGTTTAAAACGTCTCGTCTCCATCATGTTTGGACACAGCTCTGATTGAAGACAAAGAATTATGACTAGAATGTGTCAAATTATTATATATGAAACTTTGTGATTATCAGCTCACCGTGGGGACCAGGTAAGAGACGGGGTGAAACCAGCGGGGAGGGAGAAAACATTTCTTATGATTCAGGGTGTTTTTTTTTAGATCCCAATCAGCTATAAAGCTCTGCTTCTAATAGGGTCACAGATTAGTTATTAAGAAATAGTGCATCTGTAGGTTAGGGGTGGGATTGCAGCTCCATTCACTTCAGTGCGTTGCAAATAGAAACATCTGGGGTAGGGTATTGTTTTATCCTTTTTAAAGAAACCGCCATTGGCTTGTAATCTTCCATGACCCGACAAACAACCAAGATTATGAACCCTATACTTTTTTCTATATGATAATATCGTTCCACTCTGTTTCCTTCTCAGATATATGAGATGTTTCCAACGCTAATGGGTTTTATTCAGGACCTCACCAGGAAAATCAATAAACTTCTGGAATCTTAAAACAGTATGTTGAGAGCAGGGTGAAAATCAACCAGGCAACTTTGGATCCAAATAACCCCAGAGATTTTGTTGAGCCTTTCTAATTAAGATGGACAAGGGTATGATTGGTAAAAATTACGATATTATCTTGAGCAATGCTATTGTAGAAATCATAATACATTCAGCTGAAGACCTCACACAGAGGTGATCACATGAATCTACCTCCAAGTATCTAGACCTCCTGCAATAGCGTGTGAACAAAGGACTGGAGGTCCTCCATCCAGCTCCATGCAAATGGGACTTCAGGCTTTTAGCCACCTGTCAGCCAACAGGCTGCTGTGACTACTATTTGGGGGAAGTAGGATTTCCATAACATAGAGCAAGTCAGGGTGGACTTGGGTTTCTCTTCTGTTGATAATTTGTATATATTTGTTATGTCTTGTTCCATTGCCAGGAGGGAAACTAACCAAAACAGTGAATTTAACATGAAGAAATTTTTACTTGCCAGCACCCTCCAGATATTTTTTGCTGGGGGTGGAGTTTAAATACAAACCATAGTCTATTCTCTGCATTCTTATGAACTAACCAGATGTCCTAGGTAAGTGGCACCGATTACGCTAATGACAAACCATAACCTGGGCTAAACTCTTTAGTAGAGATGATTGCGAGCACTAAAATGCTCGAGTGCTCGTTATTCGAGACGAACTTTTCCTGTATGCTCGAGTGCTCGTATCGAATAACGAAACCCCATGAAGTCAATGGGAGCTCGAGCATTTGTCAAAAGGGACCATAGTTGGGAAATAAAATGTGCTAGTTCATTGAAATAAAAAGAATGTCTTCTCTAAGTTACCGAGTATGCAAACATCTGCAATCTATTCTTCACTGTTCCAGAGTATATTTATTCACGACAAAGTTAGCAGAGGTGAGAACAGTGAAGATAGAATAAAAACAGTGAGACACTAGGATCATTTAAATGAAAAACGCTTGTGAAAAAACACAGTTGAAGAATAGATTTCCAGATGTTCGGCCACATATGCTTACTTGCGGGATCCCGTGCTGCCGCTCCCCGATGTCTCCATGTGCTGCTGCCCGTTCTGACCCGATGTCTCCATGGCTGCTGCTGCCCGTGATACCCGATGTCTCCATGCTGCTTTTGCTGCCCGTTCCCCGAGTCTCCATGCTGCTGCTGCTCGATCCCCAGAGTCTCCCATGGCTGCTGCCCGGTCCCCCGCTGTCTCCCACGCGCTGCTGCCGTTCCCCGATGTCTCCTGCTGCATGCTCCGGTCCCCCGATTGTCTCCATGCTGCTTGCTGCCCGTTTCCCCCGATGTCTCCATGACTGCGATGCCCGTTCCCCCGCCCGATGTCTACATGATGCTGATGCCCAGTTCCCCCGATGTCCCAGTGTGTGATGCTATGCCGTTCCCCCGATGTCTCCATGCTGCTGCTGCCCGTTCCCCCGAATGTCTCCAGCTGCTGCCGGTCCCCGGTCTCCCCACTGCTGCTGCCCCGTCCCCCGAGGTCTCAATTGCTGCTGCCCGGTCCCCCGATGTCTCCATGCTGCTGCTGCCCGTTTCCCCCGAGATCTCCATGCGGCTGCTGCCCGGTGTTACGCCCGATGTCTCCATGCTGCTGCTGCCCGGTCCCCCGATGTCTCCATTGCTGATGCTGCCCGTCCAACGATGTCTCCATGCTGCTGCTGCCCGTTCCCCCGAGTCTCCATTGCTGCCTGAATGCACGTCACCCGATGTCTCCATTTTGCCTTGTGCGGCTGTGCCCGTGCCCCCGATTGTCCTCCATGCTGCTGCGCCCCGTTCCCCGAGTCTCATGCTGCTGCCCGGTCCCCGAGGTCACCATGCTGATGCTTGCGGTCCCCAATGTCTCCATGATGCTGTGCCCGTTCCGCCGAGTCTCATGGCGCGGGCCGGCGAGTTCTTCAATGGTTTTGTCATCACATCTATATTGTTCTTCACATACTATTTTGTTCCGCGCGTTATCTTACGACAAGTACAGCTCAGAGTGACGAAATCTGTATTATTCTTCACTGTGTTTTCACTGTTGTTTTTCACTTAACTTGATCTGTGTCACTGGTTTTTATTATATTCTTCACTGTTCTTTCACTGTGCTATTTTAATTAAATGCTTGATCTCGCGACCAGGGGAAATACTCGTCGAGCACGAGCAACGAGCGTTTCCAGTACCTTAATACTCGAAGCGCATCAAGCTCGGACGAGTATTACTCGTCATCCTCTAATCTTGAGACATGTCAACAATGTAATCGGGTACACAGTTTTCTCGCACCACCCCACAGGAAAATCGGGTCAATGTCACTTCTAACTTCAGTCTTAGAGATTGTGCATTAACGAGAAAAGAAATCGGGGTCTTAGTTCTCATCGGAGTGAAATTAAATCAGGTCTGCACAAGCAATTGGAAAAGAATTGCAATTTTATCATAACATGCTCATAAATTGTTTGGATTAAAGTGATTGATATAAAAATTATTAAAATGTCAGATCTACTTTCAACCACTTTCACTCTTCCGGTCTAGTGTTCTTAAATTCAGACAACACCTGAAGAAATAATAGACCAATCCTTTGAACCACCGTTTGTACCTTTTTTTTAAAATGGTTCCCATATTTTGTAGCACCGAGTATTCTTCATTCAAAAAACTAGATGCCGCAAAACCAATCACATCCACTTCCTAATAGTAGGGTGTATCACATTCCCAGGGGTCACAGCCACCAGAAAAATAAAATATGATGGGTCGCCTTGGTGTTCTGTAAGAATGTGAATGGTTCTTGCAAACATATGGAGTTAAAAAGAAACAGTTGGTGCCTACAATCGGAAACCTTATGAAAAAAGACAGGTAGTGAAAGGGTTGTACTAGCATTTTAGGATAAGTTAGTGAGGATATTAAGAACAGAGTTCTCTGCCAGAACATAAAAACGACTACATTTTTTATTTTCTGTAAACATCTGTGCCCTGTGTCAGGTCGGCTGAGGATTTGCTGATGGTATTATTTTGTTCTCAGTTACATTCTGTCCTTATATCTGAAACCACATGCTGTACTCCATTCTTACATTGACAGATGTATTACAGAGTTGGATTAGTATGGGAGCGCGGGAGCGGATACCTAAGTTGTCATACGGGCCCTAAACCACAACAGCCTGACTTATGATCCTTCACAAAACGTAAAAGAAAAGTCACCCCATATACTGCTTCTCATTTACAGTTTGCCTTCATGGCATTATAACGGTTAGCAGAAGGTGTTTGTGTTTGTGTTAACATACAGTGGACACCTGAGGAATGGAGAGGGCATCAATACATCAGATCACTATACAAAAGCCTTCAAAATGGTGACGTAATATTATGTGACCGGTTGTTAAGTTGGTTTTAAAGGGTTATCTGTTCTTAGTTTACAGTAAATTTATATCACTGGAGGTCAACATCCTCCAAGATTTCATCTGCCGTAGACACCAACTAAGACATGAGTCACAACTTCTTACCACACACAACGCCCCATTAATCTTGAACGAGACTGAGCTAAGCCAGTCCAGTGCAACGGACATGCAAGACGAAAGAGCCTTTCTTTTTTTTAACAGTCTTCCATGTGGATATCATGCACTAATTGATGACCTATCCTAACGAACAGTCATTTAATCTAAAAATCCCGTATAATTCTGTGGCATGGTGAAAGGGGAGTGGAGGTCACCAAACATGCAGTTTTCATAAGAAAATTAGAGGTGGGTCTCATAAATCGATTTTGCTGAACTTCAATTTCTTTTAACACCGCACAGGTTGATGCACAAAGAGATGATGAATCAGCGGACGGACTCGGAGCCAACATTACAAGACAGGACACCTGCCGTATTACAGATGCATGATCCATGTGAAATTGCAAAGATTTCACCCAGATATGTTTCAAGTGGACCAGCACCACGGAGACACTACAAAAGAAGTCACACGAAAGTACCAATGAATGGCTACACTTTACAAAGGTACATTAAACGCCCAACCTTATTCCGCCCGCAGCGCTACACAGAGGTTGCCATCAGTCCTGCCCCCAGGGGGTCTCACAATCTAAACAACCCCCAGTAAGAGTGGAGGGCTTGTACACTATATGTACATTATATAAAAATAACACACTTATATATATATGTATATTGTAGTGATGGTCATTCAGACTGAGCCGGCACCAAAGGAACCAGCTCTTTTCAGTGAATGATATGAGACTCCCATAGACAATGGCAAAATACTAGGCAACCCTACAGCAGATTGCAAATACTGGAGACCCCTAGAGCAGGACAGCAAATTCTGAAGGATCCCAGAGGGACTGAACTCTCAGAGGAGACCGAAAATACTAGAAACCCTAGAGATACAGAGATCTCCAGAGCAAAACGGTTTATGCACCAGTTCAGGCAAATGATGGACATCGGTCAGGAAGCAAATAAGCAAATCAGGAGACTGAGACCCAATCTTGAGACCCCCAGAATAAAGCCAAAATAGAGACCCCCATTAGGGCAGACAAGTAAAAAGTTCCACTTTCCTGGCTCTCTTCTCTCACCCTGCATCAGCAAAGCAGCTTCTACCATGCTCAAGGCTTCGCTCAACCGAACTTCAGTGAGTCTCTGGTTGCGGTTGTAGTGTACGGTTGTTGGGAAGCCAGTGCAGAGCGGTGCCCAAAGCAGAAGAGGACCCAGGAAGGGTGTGAAAAGAGCTGAACACGTACCTACCAAGTGCCATCTGGTCCGTTCTGGCACCAGTTTATACAGCCAGAGCCAGGAGAGTACTGGGAGCATGTGTACAGCTCAGAAATAATCACTGCTACAGTCTGGTGAAGCAACAAGTAAAACAATAAAATGTAATTCCTTTGTATTATTACAGCGCCACACAGTGTACGCAGCGCTGCGCGGAGATGCCCCAAATCAGGGTTCGGAAGGTTCTATCGGGTCATAAGGGACAAGCTGTGTCATTTCAGTATAGGGCTGGCAGCGGTGGTGTGTTAGGGGTGGTAAATGGAGGGGAAGAAAAATACTTATTTACTGAAGCTGCGCAGCTTACTAATGAGCAATAAAGCATCAGCTCCTAACCCCTAAACCCATAGTATACACCACGACCTGGTTAGGGGTTCATCGCAGTAGCCTCTTTTCTGCTTCTAAGGAGTGAAGCAAGGATGATGAGAGTAGACATTCCCTCCATGGCAATATAAAGCAGACATATAGCCACATGAGTTTGGTGTGAACCATCTCACCCGAAAGTACATTTTTTGCAAAATGTCCACTTTTTCAAACTAAACACAAAATATTGCCTCCAAATTGTATCAACTCTAATGTGTTGTTGTGAAAAAACAATCTCAATCCCCTGGACTATGTTAACACTTTTCGAGTTATAACCACCAATAGTGACACATGTAGGTTTTTTAAAATTGGGTTGGTCTAAAGCCCTTAAAATGGCCAAAGGGGATAAGTAGACGCATGAAATGTTGATTTCCTCATCTCAACCAGTTTATTAAAACAAAAGCCAACAGCCCAGAGTGATGGGAAATTTCACCCAAAAAGGTCAATTGTCTCAATTACTTGGGACTGAATAATCAATTACAAAAATAACAATGTCTCACACGCTTCACAAGTTGACTTATTGTCCGCTGATCCACCTGTTTGAAGTGCGTCCTCAGCGTCACGATGATAAATCTGGTGAGCAAAGACATCCAAAAGCAGAGTAAGCCCTGCTGATGTACATGTCCCTGTGTATTCTCAAAGTAAATCGCTATGAGATTTCCTGTAAATTCAAGGATTATCAATATCTACCCAATGCTGACAACGGTTCTAAAAGATCAAACTGCTTCAAGTATCCGACAGAATTTAACCCGAGAACTTCATAATGAGAAAGGAGAATCAAGAGAACGACGCATTCATGCCCCCTAGCGGCAGGTAAGTTTAGATCCACTCTTCTATCTAACTGTCTCTCGTATCTGTCTCTCTATCTGTCTGTAACCACAACCAGATCAAAGAAAGAAAGAAATCAACAAACTTCCTAGAACCCATAGGACCAATTCTGTAACATCTGTGGGGCAAATGCGGTGTTGCGGATGCCATCAGACCTATCTTAGAGAATTTCTTGGCAGCCTTAGTTGTATCTTCCATTTATTAGGGCATGTCCAGCAGAGAATCAAATCATTTGCATGTCCACTCTGCCACAGACAACAGGGTACCCGATGTTCTGCCTAATGATATTACTCCTCAATTAGGGTCTAGTGATCGGCCGCAGATCAGTTAATAGTCTATATTTCAAGAATATTCTTATTTTGAGTTGACCTGAGCTACAAAGTTTGGGTCAGTACCGAATATTAAGGGTTTGGGTCCCTAGATCCAAACTTTGGCCAGAAGTTCAGTTTTGGCATTCAGGCTCACGCCCCTCCAGTAACCTTCATCATTGGGTACCCGGCCACACAAACCAAATCTTGAGCAATCCACTCAACCCTGTTGAGTATATATAAAGTATATATTATACACAAAACATTCTTGTTTTAAGCGCTCAAGTTGAGTCAGTTGCCAAATATATAATAGTCCAGATTTATCCAGGGGCCGGATTAAGGTTGGTGGGGGCCCTGGGCCTCGCGCCTTGTGTACCCTCCTATAATTGGGCCATGAGTGAGTTTTCAATCTTCTGATGCACCCTGCAGGCACCAATTGCGCTTAAACTGAGTACATCAGGTTTTTTTGGTGCACTCAGTTTAATGGGCATTCGCCACGATTATGTTACACTGTCAACAAAATAGTGGTGCCTGGTGCGTATCGGCACCGGATTTCCTCATTAGGTGCCGAATTTTGCGTTGTGGCGGACACGATGCAGAAGCGACACAAAACCGGTGCAAACACATCATAAATATATATGCAAGTTGTTTGTACAAGTATTTATGTGCAAACTGAGCTGTAAATCTGACGGACCCGGTTTTATAAATGTCCCCCAATGTCTTTTATTCTTATACTTCTTTTTTTTAGGGAAGAGGATTTGCCTTGGGGAGTCGTTGGTACGGATGGAGCTATTCCTATTCCTGGTTACAATCCTACAAAACTTTGACTTGAAATCCCCCGTACCTGTAGAAGAACTTGATATAACCCCAAATGTATCCGGACTGGGGAACTTCCCGAAACCTTATAAATTGGCTTTTATTCCCCGCTGACTGGACGTCACACATTTGTTTGCTGATTACACATTGAATATTTGCAAAGCATTGATTTATTCCAATTCTGTACTTGTTATATAGATTATTGACATAAGTGTCATGTACTGTCCTAAAAGTATCTAAAAGTTATAATGTCTGACAAGAAAGCACCAATGTACTCCATATCTGTGCACAATAAGCTGATAGAACACAGTAGCAGAACCTAGAATGAGCCCAACTCCTCGCTAAGAAATCCACCAGATTATGACCAGTGAGGAACCATTGGGTAGAGAATATTTTGGTTTGACCTTTTTTGTTCTAGCCTTGCACCTCTTACCTAATTGCATAAAACATATAAGTAGTATAGGACGGATCTCTGTGCTATTTGTGATCAATCCCATGATGCCTTAGCCCAGCATCACATGGGAAGCTAGAAACAGAGCCCTCACTGCTTGCTGGGAGGTCATTATCCTTTGTTTAATATCCTCCTTAATATTTAATAAGTCATAAGTTTAGGAGTCTCTATTTGGTATGATCCATGCAACTGCATTGTTTTGATGTCATAGTTGAAAATCACATGCCCCAATTAGTTAAATCACCAATTTAGGGGATAATAATGTACTGGAGTTTAAGTTACTACTACACAATGGGGGTCATTTACTAAGGGCCCGATTCGCGTTTTCCCGACGTGTTACCCGAATATTTCCGATTTGCGACGATTTTCCCTGATTCGGAAAAACCGCCGCATTTAAAACAAAAAATTGGTTGCACGGGCCATACTCACATGCACCAGGAAGAGATCAGTGATGGACCTCGGCGCAGCAGCGACACCTGGTGGACCTCAGGCGCAGGACCTTCATGAATCGCTGGAAGACCTGAACGCTCGTCCAAGAAGCCGCCGCTGGAACGCTAATGGACCGGGTAAGTAAATGTGCCCCAATGAGGCTGAAGCTCTTAGTCCAGTATGTAGAGACAATGCAGCGATGCTCATGCTTATAGGGCATTTTCCTAGTTTTGTCTCTGGCTCTAACACATTACTATAAATGTATAACAATACTAATACTTATAAAAATAATAATGTTACTGATAATGATAATAATAATAATGTATCTTATACACGCCAAATGATTCTACTTCATCTTCCTGTGTACATCTGATACTCCTCCCACTGTGGCCATAACTGCATGTAGATAAATCTGTTCACTTTAAAGGTTGTTTTGTGTGACTGAAATACGATTAGATTAGTCTAGTCCCAAGGTGCTGATATCAGGAACCCAAAGGAGTACTCACACGTCTGCAAATCAATATTATTGTTTGTACAATGAAAAATACAATTTTCCAATATACTTTTTGCATCAATTCCTCACGGTTTTCTAGATCTCTGCTTGCTGTCCTGCTATACGAACCTTCATTGTTTACTTCCACTGGACAGAAATTTTACCATGGTCACACAGGTGCTCGGCTCGTTAGTATCATAGAGAATAATCAGAGCTGTGTGATATAACGAGCTGTGCACCTGGTCACATTTCTGTCCACTGGAAGTAAACATTTAAAAGGGGTTTTTGTCGCACGTGATCAAATTTTGGAGCAATCGCACCGGCTTTCATGCGACACAAATTGGGGGGGAGGGGGGTGGTGTTCGTGTCGTCGGACAATCCGCAGGATTTAACTTAAAAATTGTGTTGCAAGTCGAGCACTTACATGCATCGGGAAGAATAAGGTGAACTCCGGCGGACCTCAGTGGGGAAGCGACTCATGCAGGATATCGGGCGCACAATCTTCATGAACTGTGGCAGGATGCATCCTCGTCGGACTGTCCGGATTGCGGATTGTGCAGAGACCAGAACGGTAAATGTGCCCCATTATCCGTATAAGCCTCTATACAACCTGCTGCTCTTAGGCCATCCCATGACATGGCGCGCATGCACACACATAAAATTGCAGTTGGACTCTGTCTGCAGCTTTGTATGGTCAAATCTGCTGTAATCTCCTATAACAAGAATGAGCCAATGAGCACATTACTGGTACAGAAGGCATCATATACACAGCAGACTTTTGTACCATGCCGTCCATACTTTATAGACAAAGGAATGTTTGGTGCTGTTGCATGGAATCTCCTACTATGTATGTAATGACATAACTTGTGGAGTAGCCGGAGCTGAGGCTACACAGCACGGTTACTCCATGCCCCTGTAGCCTCTTTGACCCTCCTACCAGATGTCTTCGGCAGGCAGCTCCTTGTAGCTGCACAACCTCGTCCTCGAAGCCTGCCGTCTGTGCATGTGCAGAACAGCAGCCCCGATTCTGCGTGGTCACTGCTCTGAAGCCGGAGTTACTGCGCATGTGCAGATGGCAGGCTTTTTGTGGACGAGGGCGCGCAGCTACTAGGAGCTGCGTGCCAAAGACATCTGGTAGGAGGATCAAAGAGGCTACTGGGCGTGGAATAGCCGCGCCGTGTAGCCTCAGCTTCAGCTACTCCACGCCCCAGTAGCCTCTTTAGTAAATCTGCATATTAGGGAAATAATAAATTAATCCTATAGATGCATCTACCTCTCGATTCACCTTTATAGGTAGATATGTGGTGGTAAGTTTCCTTTAAGTGATTTCAAACCACAAGGAATTCTGGACCTCTGCGCCACCGGGAGTATACAGATGCAGTGATCCATGAAATGCAAAGATTCACAGATATGTTTCCAATGGCAGCACCACGGAGAACTATAAAAGAAGTCACACTGAATGGCTACACTTTACCAAAGGTACATTAACGCCAACTTGGCTACACTTTACCAAAGGTACATTAACGCCAACTTGTTCCGCAGCGCTGCACAGAGCTTGCCAAATCAGTCCCTGCCCCCATGGGTCTCACAATCTAAACAACCTACCAGCAAGTTTTGGAGTGTGGGCTTGTACACTTATACATACATTATATAAAATAATACTTCTAATATATGTATAACACTTATACATACATTATATAAAATAATACTTCTAATATATGTATATTGTACTGATGGGTCATTCACGACTGAGCCGGCACAAAGATGAGAGACTCTCAGAGCAATTGGCAAATACTAAGCAACACCACAGCAGACTGCAAATACTGGAGACCCTCAAAACAGACAGAAAATAGTGAAGACCCCAAGGGGGGACTGAACCTCAGAAGAGACAGCAAATACTAGAGACCCCTAGAGGAGATGGCTAGATCCAGAGATTTCCAGGGCAAATGGTTTATACACCTGATCAGGCAAATGATGGAGACCATTGGTTCAGGCAGTAAATACAGGAGACTGAGACCAAATACTTGAGACCCCCAGATTAAGCCAACACTAGAGACCCCCTAGAGCAGAGAGGTAAATAAGATCTCACCTTTCCTGGTTCCTCTTCTCTCACCCTGCATCAAAAGCAGCTTCTACCATGCTCAAGGCTTCGCTCTTCAGTGAGTCATGGTGCAGGTTGTATGTGTCGGTGTTGGGACCCAGAGCAGAGCGGTGCCCAAAGCAGAAGAGGACCCAGGAGGGGTGAAAAGAGCTGACAAGTACCTCCAAGTGCCAATCTGGTCCGGGTCCTGGCACCAGTTTATACAGCCAGAGCCAGGAGAGTACCTGGGTGCATTGTGTACAGCTCAGACATATTCACTGCTACAGTCTGGTGAGCAACAAGTAAAACAATAATAATAATTCCTTTATTTATACAGCACACACAGATTACGCAGCGCTGCACGGAATTGCCAAATCAGGGGTCGGAAGGTTCTCTGTGGGTCATAAGGACATACTGTGTGATTTGAGATAGGAGCATGGGGGTAACAGCAGGGGGACAGAAAAAATACTTATTCTACTGAAGCTGCAGCTACTTTAGATCCTAACCCCCCACCCCCCTAGTCATACACACAGACCTGGTTAGGGGTCTCATACAAAGCTGCCTCTTTTCCTGCTTCTAAGGAGGGAAGCAAGGATTATGAGAGTAGAATTCCCTCTTCAACTTCTTATCCGACCTCCATAGTCAGGACTGTACTGAGAACGTCTTACCCTAGCAGGAGGCTGAGTGATGCTGCCAACTACTTTACTCAATAATTATCTCTCCCCTTCAGGATAAGAGAAATCATTATCGTACGTAATTACACTTCCCGAAAAGAGACCAGAGCAACAGCACATTTGAGATGGTAGGCACATGAGTGGGCCCCTTCAGCTGATTGGGCCCAGAGCAACAGCTCCCACGGCCCCCCTCCAAGCCACCCCAGTGACTAGTACAATACATGCCATGTAACGGTCAGTATTCAAAATACTGCCACCAAGTGGTTGGATGACCAGATGCCCAATGGCTTGAGAATGACACCTAATTATTAATACCCTCCAGCCAAGGTGTGGGAGGTTGAGGGACAACGATATCACGCCACCCTTTTCTCATTATATCGGCTGTCATTGTATCAGCTCAGTGCAGTGGAGTGCAGTTCCTGCTTCACCAACTTGTGTCTATCCCCCTGAGGTTTCAGGGGCCATATTAAAGGGCTATTTAGGGGTGGATTACGTGATGTGGCCGATGCAAATGGCTGTAAAAAGCTAAGTTACTTTGTAAGTACAATGGGCTACATAAGAAGTCCTGATCTTGAGTTACATCTTGTATTACCAGTGGAATTTATGTGGACAACTTATCCCATTGCTAAGGCCATGATTATCAGATCAGTTGGGATTCTAGGAAACCAGCTGCCACCACACGGTGAGGCAAAGCCAAAACAATATCTTTGATTGATCTAGAATCTGCTATTGGTGGGAAATATAATGTCTGACCACTGGAGATCTGATATGGACGAAGTCAACAATAGCATTATAAAAAACCCTTTGGTTGGAAATATGTGTTGTTTTTGAAGAAATTAAATTAAAATGAATTATATTTGTTTTCTGCTCCTAATGGTAATGCCATTTATTACAGTGTCATGTCAAGAAATGGAAACAGATCAGTGCCCAATCTACTCTCCAACAGATGTTCCACCTACATTGTGTGTCCTCTACTGAGGTCGTGATTTTCAGCAAACTCACTAATATTTGCATATAAATTGTGTTTTAAAAAGTTTTCAGGGTTTAAGTTGAGTCACTTAACTAATGTCTTCTCTTCTCATGCTTACTGTTTTAGGGAAGAGGATTTGCCTCGGTGAGTCCTTGGTAAAGATGGAGCTATTCCTGTTCCTCGTCGCAATCCTACAAAACTTTGATTTGAAATCCCCCGTGCCGAGAGAAGAACTTGATTTAAACCCAAATGTATCCGGAGTGGGGAACTTTCCCAAACCCTATAAATTGGCATTTATTCCCCGCTAACCCGCAAAATGTGGAAGGTGATGGTCTGAACCGTTGGTCGGGAAGGGATCTTATTTTCTTATGTTTTTTAGTGCAGCTTTGAAGTTATTTCATATTTTATAAATGATAACAAGTAACAATGGTTTGGGAATCTATGGGGAAGCATTTATCATGACACATAAACCGATCCCAATTCTGGGTGCATGGCCAGAAAATTGGGACTTTTCTGCCCTCTCGCTACTTTCACATGACTTTTTGGGAAAAAAAGGGCCCGGATACTGGTGTAGGTTATAGTTGAAAACTTCTCCAAGCCGCAGCTGGTGTCAATTTTATTCTTCTGGAACCTCTTGATAAGTCTAAGGAATAAAAGACCAAAACTCCTTTATTATTTACTGGTCTGTACTATGTCACCTGCTTATTACTCATAGATAGAGATGAGCGAGCACTAAAATGCTCGAGTGCTCGTTATTCGAGACAAACTTTTCCCGATGCTCGAAGGCTCGTCAATAAAATGTGTCATTCTATTGAGAAAGAGTGTCTTCTGATAAGTTAGCAGATGTACGGAACATCTGCAATCTATTCTTCACTGACATCTGAAGACACGCGTGGAGAACGGTGTTCTTGGCAAGAATATGTGAAGAACAATATGTGTGAAGATTCTTCACACATAG
Source organism: Engystomops pustulosus (assembly GCA_019512145.1). NCBI lineage: Eukaryota > Metazoa > Chordata > Amphibia > Anura > Leptodactylidae > Engystomops > Engystomops pustulosus. The sequence continues at coordinate 6,616,786 of CM033650.1, read as the reverse complement.
GGGGTCATAGGGGGTCATAGGGGGTCATTCGCGATTCGCGTTTTCCCGACGTGTTACCCGAATATTTCTGATTTGCGCCGATTGTACCTGAATTGCCCCGGGATTTTGGCGCACGCGATCGGATTGTGGCGCATCGGCGCTGGCATGCACGCAACGGAAATCGGGGGGCGTGGCCGAACGAAAACCCGGCGTATTCGGAAAAACCGCCGCATTTAAAAACCGAAATTGTGTCGCTTGGGACGCGCTTACCTTCACCTGGTCCAGCTCGGTGTATTCCGGCGCGTTCAGTTGATTTTCAGCGCAGCAGCGCCACTTGGTGGACGTCGGAGGAACTACCTTCATAAATCCCGTCCGGACCCGAATCCTGTTCAGAGAACGCGCCGCTGGATCGCGAATGGGCCGGGTAAGTAAATCTGCCCCATATTGTTCCTCACATACTATTGTACCGTTCTGCACGCGTGCCTTCGGATAAGTTAGCAGATGTACGGAAACATCTGCAATGTGTTCTTCACTGTGTTCTTTCAATGTGTTCTTTCAGTGAAAACATCTGCCAGCATCTGCAAACATCTTCACTGAAGAACACATTGCGGATGTTTCCATACATCTGCTAACTTAGACAATTTGCATTGACTCGAGCATTTTCTCGAGCGGGCTAAATACTCGTCCGAGCAACGAGCCGTTTCGAGTACCCTAATACTCGAACGAGCATCAAGCTCGGACGAGTATACTCGCTCATCTCTACTCATAGACTTAGAACGTTCCAGATTTCGGATGAAGACTGAAGTCGGATAGTTACTTACTATATAGGTGAATTGGAACCAACGAGTCTGTATCGCCCCTTACAGCTCTCTGCAAACACTTCTGAAAAAAGAGGAAATCAAACACATGTGGAAAATCCGCATCCAATACACACGTAATATGTGCATTTTTCATGCAAATGTCATACAAATTTGTCTCTTTAGTGTAGCTTTTTTTTAGCATTTTTTAATGCTGATTTTCTACTTGAATTTTTTTTCCTCTTTTTTTCCCCATCCACTTAGGCCGTGGGGATTCTGCATGAAAACCGCACGTTGATGCAGATTTCAGAAAGATTTTCACTCTCCAATACTTATTAATAAAAAAAAAAAAAAAACCCTATCACAAATCTGTAAGAATGTTCAAAAAAAAGTTGATTCTATTTTCCGCATTGAGCAACAAAAATCCGCAACGTGTGCAGAAACCCAGGGCCCGTTCACACATGCATTTGCATTGCTTTTACAAGCGCAAGACCCGGACTCCATCTGCAATCACCAATTGGTGTAAGGTTCTGTTCACTAAACATGATGCAAATCTTATTCCAATAGGTGATTGTACGAGGAGTCTGTGTATTGAGTTTTGAAACTCGAAGCGAACACCCCGCGTACCGCACGTGTGATCGCAGCCACAGTATTCACAGGTTGCATTTGTATTGCATTTAGAAATGCAATGCAAATGCAAAAAGACGAGGCCCGGCCCAATCGCATATGTGTTTCCAGTGCAACGCATGTGATTAGATTACATGTACACAATGCAAATCAACGGGTGCTACTTAAACGCTACTAAAACGCCATGTGTAAATCCAGCCTCAATGGCCAGTTCACATGTTTGTTAGGTCTTCAGTTATTTCCTCCATCTATGTTAGGCCAAAACCAGAAGACTTGGACCATACAGAACAGGTCCAAATGTGAACGCAGACTAAGGCCTCATGCACACAAACGTGACCCTACATTACCAATTCTCGGCCGCCCAATTTGCGCCTGGATGTCGGTTCCCATTGATGCCTATGTTGCCCGGTCACAGTGCGGTGGGCACGAGTTGTCTCACCGCACCATGAACATGCATGGGAAAATATAGGACATGTCCTATATTTAACCGTAATACGGCACCAGCCCTGGGCATCTCGATGGCAAGATTCCGCTTCCCTCTCCACTGCCCGAGCTGTGGCCAGGACATTCGTGTGCATGAGCCTAAGTCTCATTTGTTCTCCATTTTCTGTCTTGCTAGAATTTTAAGATCCCAGTTTGTAGTTTGCTTCGTCTACTTGCCTAATTTTTGCCTTACAAACAATTTTGTAATCAGCTTTTACTAAAAAGGTAAATGTGCTACGGGATTCTACACCTTATACTGTGGTGGCTGTATTAGAGTGCGTAGTAGTCTATTGTATTGTGGTGTATTCAGATATTTTCATGCTGTGCTTTTACATGTAAGATCCATGAGCTTCATAAATATATTTACATTTTAAACAATTTGTGGTCTATTCTTTATTCTAATGTGTAAATAGTTTCAACCTTAGGCTCATTTGCATAATGTTTAAAACCTTTTTTCGTCAAAACGAATTCTTAGGAAGCTAAAAGAAGAGACGATCCTGCCAGAGGGGGCACACACCAGTATGTCAGTGCTTCAATAACAATCTTTCATCCTGGTGGTAGATTTACTTTTTAAGAGTCCGGCTGGTATATCCATTTGGCTCCAACTTGATCAAGATTACCTCCTCTGGGGCCAAGTTTAACCTGACAGATGCCCCAAAACTTTAACAAATTCAGATTCCCTTCAGGGGCTGTTTTTTGTGGAATTCACTAAATACTGGATGCTGAAGCAAAAGGCACTGATTACCTAGGAACAGTGGGGACTGAAGAAGAACAGCGCTTCCTATAAAAGTATGTAAAGAGTTGGTTGAGGTCATGAAATTTTAAATGAAACATATGATTTATGGTTTGAACAAATACACTACTCCCTCCAGGTGATCTTGCAAAACTGGTTGTGACAATCCTAAAAAAAAAGTCTTCAGAACACTGCAAACTGGTTTTGTCTATCTTCAGCTTCATTAGAGACATAATAAATATCACAATCCAAAATTCTAAAAAAAAATCTACTCCAAGGTCTACTTAAATAATAAATAATATAAAGCCGTTTCATACAACAAGAACTTCCTACGACGTGAGGCCACTTTTACTCTCCCTCCCCCCCTTATTTCTAAGCCAGTATAGTCACAGGCCCCATAGTAGCCAGTATAGTCACAGGCCCCATCATAGCCAGTATAGTCACAGGCCCTATAGTAGCAAGTTTAGTCACAGACCCCATAGCAGCCAGTATATTCACAGGCCCCATAGTAACCATTATAGTCACAGGCCCCATATTAGCCAGTATAGTCACAGGCCCTATAGTAGCCAGTATAGTCACAGGCCCCATAGTAGCCAGTATAGTCACATGCCCTATAGTAGCAAGTTTAGTCACAGGCCCCATAGCAGCCAGTATATTCACAGGCCCCATAGTAGCCAGTATAGTCACAGGCCCCATAGTAGCCAATATAGTCACATGCTCCATAGTAGCCAATATAGTCACAGTGCCCCATATTAGCCATTGTAGTTCCAGGACCTTATATTTGTCAGTATAGTCAAAGAACCCTATAGTACAATAGTTGCTACTAAGAACAAAAGAAAATACTTACCTCTGTGCTGTAGCGACTACCCCTGTTCTTATGTCTATAAAGTGCAAGGTTCCAGTACCAGTGGATGTAATGTCGGACTGAACCTGGTCACGGATTACTCAGGGGTGGATTGACACAATGATGTAATCACATCCAGTCGTACCTGGACACATTCCACTCAGGGCAAATGGCTGCTCTTAATCCAGAGCTGTAGACAGAAGATGTAGACAAGGTTTAATTCAGTACATAAAACTTGCTGGTTCTTTCAATTTTTTTCAGCTGAGAAAGAAACATGGTGATGTGTTCACGGTGCATCTGGGCTCTCGCCCGGTCGTGGTGGTATGTGGATACAAGCTTGTGAGTGAAATTTATCTGGACAAAGGTGATGATTACCTGAATAGAGGAGATATGCCGGCATGGGATGGCTTCTACAAGGATTCCGGTAAGTAGGAGCAGTCCATTCTGGCTTCTTTTACATTACTTCGTTTGATTGGGATGTATGATTGTATTAGGCCATTGAGTAAGATTTAAGATTTGTGCTTCATAGGCATGATCTTCACTTTCAATATGAACAAGTGGAGGGAGCTCAGACGCTTTTCTGTCATGACCCTGCAGGATTTCGGTTTCGGTAAAAGAAGCCTTGAAGATAGAATCCATGAGGAGACCCAACACCTGGTAGAAGCTCTAAAGAATACAAAAGGTAAATATATTAAGAACCACCCAGAATAGAGGACCTGTCCCCTTCCTCATGCGCCAAGAGATAGTAAATAGAGACTTTAATTAAATGGGTTGGCCAGGATTAACAGCCAAACCTGAGAATAGGCCATCAAGTCTGGCCAATACAAGTTCACACATTGCAATCCAAAACATAACCATTTGGTATCACTCTTAGGCCTTCCCATGACATGGCGCGCATGCACACACATAAAATTGCAGTTGGACTCTGTCTGCAGCTTTGTATGGTCAAATCTGCTGTAATCTCCCATAACAAGAATGAGCCAATGAGCACATTACTGGTACAGAAGGCACCATATAGACAGCAGACTTTTGTACCATGCCGTCCATACTTTATAGACAAAGCCATGTTAGGTGCTGTTGCATGGAATCTCCTACTATGTATGTAATGACATAACTTGAAGCTAATCTACTAGTACAATCCTTTGAACCACCTTTTTACCTTTTTTTCATATGGTTTCCCAATTTTAGCTCCGGTATTCTTCATTCAAACACCAGATGCCCAGAACCAATCACATCCTTCCTAATAGTGGGGTGTGTCACATTCCTGGGGGTCACAGCTCACCAGAAAATAAAAGATATGATGGATCCCTCCTTGGGAGTGGTGTTCTGTAAAGAATGTGATTGGTTCTGAACATCTATTAGTTAAAAAGAAAAATTTGGTGCTACAAATCGGAAACCTAATGAAAAAAGACGGTTCAGTGAAAGGGTTGTGCTAGCATTTTAGGTTTAGTTAGTGGGAATTAAGAACAGATTTCTGTAGAAATAAAAACGACTACATTTTTTATTTTCTGTAACATCTGTGCCCTGTGTAAGGTCTGGCTGAGGATCTGCTGATGAGTATGATTTTGTTCTTCAGTTACATTCTGTCCTTATTATTCTGAACACTGCTGTACTCCATTCTTCCATTGACAGATGTATTACAGATGTATTAAGTATTTTTTGTATATACTGCTTCTCTATTACAGTTTGCCTTTCATGGCATATAACTGGTTAGCAGAAGGTGTTGGGAGTCACCAAACATTGGAGTTTTCCATAAGACATATTGAAGGTGGGTCTCATAAATCGATTTGCTGAACTTCAATTTCTTTTCACCACCGCAGCCGTCGTGCACAAAGAGATTGATGACATCATCGGACGACATCAGAGCCCAACATTACAAGACAGGACACGCCTGCCGTATACAGATGCAGTGATCCATGAAATGCAAAGATTCACAGATATGTACAGCGCACACAGATTACGCAGCGCTGCACGGAGATTGCCAAATCAGGGTTCGGAAGGTTCTCTGTGGGTCATAAGGGGACAAGCTGTGTCATTTCAGATAGGGGCATCGGGGTAAATGGAGGGGGAAGGAAAAATACTTATTCTACTGAAGCTGCAGCTACTAATGAGCAATAACAGGCATCAGCTCCTAACCCCTAACCCCCCTAGTCATACACACAGACCTGGTTAGGGGTCTCATCCACAGTAGCCTCTTTTCCTGCTTCTAAGGAGTGAAGCAAGGATTATGAGAGTAGAATTCCCTCCCTGCAATATAAAGCAGACATATGGCACATGATTTTGGTGGTATAACCATCTCCCCAAAAAGTACATTTTTTGCAAAATGTCCACCTTTTCCAAAACTAAACACAAAATATTGCCTCCAAATTGTTCAACTAATGTGTTGTGAAAAAACAATCTCAAAATCCCCTGGATATGTTATCACTTTTCGAAGTTATAACCACCAATAGTGACACATGTTAGGTTTTAAAAATTGGGTTTGGTCCTGAAGCCCTAAAATGGCCAAAGGGGATAAGTAGAGGCATGAAATGTCTCAAACAATTTATTAAAACAAAAGCCAACAACAGTGATGGGAATTCACTCAAAAAGGTCAATGTCTCAATTACTTGTGGACTGAATATCAATTACAAAACATAACAATGTCTCACGCTCTTCACAAGTTGACTTATTGTCCGCTGATCCACCTGTTCATGAGGTGCGTCCCTCAGGTCACTATGATAAATCTGGTGAGCAAAAGACATTGAAAAGCAAGAGTAAGACCCTGCCTGATGATACCTGTCCCTGTGTATTCTCAAACTGTATAATCGCTATGAGATTTCCTGTAAATTCCAGGATATCAATATCTACCCAATGCTGACAACGGTTCTAAAAGATCCCAACTGCTTCAAGTATCCGACAGAATTTAACCCAGAGAACTTCCTGAATGAGAAAGGAGAATTCAAGAGGAACGACGCATTCATGCCCCTAGCGGCAGGTAAGTTTATATACAACTCTATCTATCCATCTACCTATCTGTCTGTCTCTCTATCTATCTGTCTGTAACCACAACCAGACTCAAAGAGATCAACAAACTTCCTTAGACCATAGGACAATCTGTAACATCTGTGGGCAAATGCGGTGCACTATCTATCTATCTATCTCATATCTATCTCATATCTATCTATCTTCTTTCTATCTATCTATCTCCTATCTGTCTCTCTAACAATCTGTCTGTAACCACAACCAGACTCAAAGAGATCAACAAACTTCCTTAGACCATAGGACAATCTGTAACATCTGTGGGCAAATGCGGTGCATGCAGGATGCCATTCAGACCCATCTTAGAGAATTTCTTGGCTGTCCTTAGTGATAGCTTCCATTTATTAGTGTCATGTCCAGCAGAGGAATCACATCATTTGCAGGTCCACTCTGCCACAGACAACAGGGTATCCAGATGTTCTGCCTATATGATATCTACTCCATTTAGGTCTATTGAGGCAGCAGATCAGTTAATAGTCTATATTTCAAGAATATTCTTATTTTGAGTTGACCTGAGCTACAAAGTTTGGGTCAGTACCTAATCTGTGAAGAACAATATGTGTGAAGATTCTTCAACATAGGGGGCATTTAATAAGGGCCCGATTCGTGTTTTCCCGACGTGTTACCGAATATTTCCGATTTGCGCCGATTGTACCTGAATTGCCCCGGGATTTTGGCGCATCGCGCGACGGATTGGGCGCATCGGCGCTGGAATGCACGCAACGGAAATCAGGGGGCGGGGGCGAACGAAAAAAAACCGGCAATATCGGAAAAACCGCCGCCATTTAAAAACCGAAATTGTGTCGCTTGGACGAGTATACCTCGCTCATCTCTACTCCTAGACTTAAACGTTAAAGATTGAGGATGAAGAATGAAGTCGGATATGAGACTATATAGGTGAATTGGAACCAACGAGGTCTGTGTTGCCCCTTACAGCTCTCTGCAAACCACTTAGAAAAAAGAGGAAATTCCAAACACAGTTGGAAACATCCGCATCCAATACACACGTAAATATGTGCATTTTTCAGCAAATGTCATACAAAATTTGTCTCTAGGTAGCTTTTTTTTTGATTTTTAATGCTGATTTTATACTGAATTTTTTTGCCTCTTTTTTCCCATCCATTAGGGTGGGGATTGCATGAAAACCGCACGTTGATGCATATTTCAGAAAGGATTTTCACTCTCATACTTATTAATAAAAAAAAAAAAAACCCTATCACAAATCTGTAAGAATGTTCAAAACAAAGTGCTCTATTTTCCGCATTGAGCAACAAAAATCTGCAACGTGTGCAGAAACCCAGGGCACGTTCACAAATGCATTGCATTGCTTTTACAGCGCAAGACCCGCGACTCCATCTGACAATCACCAATGGTGTAAGGTTCTGTTCAAGAAACATGATGCAAAGAGTATTGCAATAGGTGATTGTACGAGGAGTATGTGTATTGAGTTTTGAAAATCGAGCGAACACCCGCATACCGCAAGTGTATGATCGCAGCGGCACAGTATTCAAGGTTGCATGTATTTGCATTTAGAAATGCAAGGCAAAATGCCAAAAAGACGAGCCCGGCCCAATCGCATATGTTGTTTCCAGGGCAACGCATGTGATTAGATTACATGTACACAAGCAAATCAACGGGGCTACTTAAACGCTACTAAAACGCCACGGTAAATCCAGCCTCAATCGCAAGTTCACATGTTTGTTAGGTCTTACATTATTTCCTCAATCTATGTTAGGCCAAAACCAGAAGACGGGACCTCAGAAAACAGGTCCAAATGTGAACGCAGACTACGGCCTCATGCACACAAACGTGACCCTACATAACCAATTCTCGGCCGCCCAATTTGCGCCTGGATGTCGGTTACCATTGATGCCTATGTTGCCCGGTCACAGTTGAGGTGGGCACGAGTGTCTCACCGCACCATGAACATGCATGGGAAAATATTTAGGACATGTCCTATATTTAACCGTAATACGGCACCAGCCATGGGATCTCGATGGCGAGATCCGCTTCCCTCTCCACTGCCCGAGCTGTGGCCAGGAATTCGTGTGCATGAGACAACTAGTATCATTTGTTCTCCATTTTCTGTCTGCTAGAATTTTAAGATCACAGTTTGTAGTTTGCTCGTCTACTTGCTAATTTTGCCTACAAACAATTTTGTAATCAGCTTTTACTAAAAGGTAAATGTGCTAAGGGATCGTACACCTTATACTGTGGTGGCTGTATTAAGAGTGTGTAGTAGTCTATTGTATTGTGGTGTATTAAGATATTTTCATGGTGTCTTTTACAGTGTAAGATCCATGAGTTCATAATAATATTACATTTATAACAATGTGGTTCTATTCATTATCCTATATGGTACTTAGCTCATTTGCCATAATGTATAAGACGTTTTTCGATAAAACGAATCTTAGAAGTTAAAAGAGGAGACGACCTAATGCCAGAGGGGCACACAACCAGTATGTCAGTGCTCAATAAACATTCTCTTCATCCTGGTGGGAGATTTACTTTGTTAAGAGTCCAGCGGTATATCCATTAGGCTTCAAATCTATAATCAAGAATGCCTCCTCTGGGGCACAAGTTAATGCCACAGATGCCCCAAAACTTTAACAAATTCAGATTCCCTTCAGGGCTGTTTTTTGTGGAAATCACTAAATACTGGATGCTGAAGCAAATAATGCCCTGATTAACTAGGAACAGGGGGGAATGAGAAGACAGCGCCACCTATACAAAGTATGTAAAGAGTTGGTGAGGTCATGAATTGTTAACATTAAACAATGAGTGTATGGGTTGAAACAAACGACTACTCCCTCCAGGTTGATCTTGCAAATGGTTGTGACAATCCTAAAAAAAGTCTTCAGAACACGAAAACTGGTTTTGTCTATCTTCAGCTTCATAGAGACTAATAACATATCACCATCACAAAATTCTAAAAAAAATCTACCCCAAGGTCTTCTTAAATAATAAATAATATAAAGCCGTTTGTCAGTACAAACAAGAACTTTTCCTACAACGTGAGGCCACTTTTACTCTCCCTACCCCCTTATTTCTAGACCTCCTGGACTTACAGTTTTTAGTTCATGCTACAACAAGTGAATAAGTAGATACTAGTTTGGCCGTGTATGATTCCCTTCCCAGTTTCATCTCCAGCTCCACCCCTATTTTAGTCTTCTCAAAAAGGATGATATGATACGAAGCTGATAAATTTGAGAGCTCCTCTGTTTTCACAGAGACGCACTGATGATTTGCCACAAGTCCAACATTTTGTTACTAGTCTTCTTTGATCTTATCTTTCATCTTCTATTAAGTCTTAAGTCAATTAGGATTATGGGAACCTCCCTCCGGACCAGCACCTCTCAACTCAGTCGGACATGTCGATTGGAGAGAGTTTGTACAATTCTCGGATGAAGGTAAGTATCTATTAGATAAACTGACATAGTGTGGTGGTCAGATGTCATTGGCTACATTACTTTTTGGTTAGGACATAATCCTCCAAAAATGACATATTGGCCATATTTATCAAAACTAGGGACAGCTCGTACTATGTGAAATTTGCACGTGGAGTGTGTCAGAGTGCGGCCGGTTCATCAAAATGTCAAATGGACTTTATGAATCCTTGCCTCCTACACTGGAATGGGAAGTGTGGCACCAATTTTTTTTGGTGCACTTTGGTTCATCCGTAGAATTGTGGAGCAGGTCAGTTATAAAGGTGGCGCAAACTCTGACTAGCACCCAGCACCCCCTTCATGTGCAGCATTTTAGTATTTGTTGACACAAACGATCTCAGACACTTTATAATAATGTGGCTGATTGTTGAAAAGAAGTGTTAGTTGACGGTATGCTGAGATGGTTCTTTCCTGCCAGGTTTAATAGAGCACTTTAATTTGCCCCCCCCCTTTTATTTATTCATTATATGTTGTGATGTTCATGTTCTTCCTACATTGTCTACCGTCAGGGACAATATTTGATCTTTGCGGAGTATAAATTTCTATATTGTTTGAATGACTTGGTCCTATCAGATCAATAATAGGTGAAGAATTAAATGTATAAGCTTTTGCCATGGTCCACAGCACTGACCATGAGTAGTGTTGAGACAGACCCAAAACAAAGTTTGTATTCGATGGCCAACGTTTCCGTTTTGGCCCTAAACTTTGGCCAGCGATCCAGTTTTATCTCTTCACTACCAGTGACGTTTGGTTTTGACTTTGTTTGCGGTCAAATCAATGTGGTGCATGAAACATTGTACATGTGACACCACCATTTTTGGGGGATTATGAATCCAAGATAATGTACATGGGGAGCAACGATCCTCCCTATAATGCAGAGCACCAGGTAATGCGGATTTTAAATGACGGTAATTTCAGAGTGACGCATGATATGTACTTACTGGCAAGGAGTCGATACTCGGACCAGAATTTTTCAAGTTTTGTATTTGTACGTACTTTATTATGAAACATACACAGCAACTACGGACTGCATTCACATTCAATTGGTATAGTGCTCTAAAGGTCAGTAAACCCCGAGCCAGTGTGATATAACCATAGTCCCAACTCCTGAACGCACTTGTAACTGACAGGTTGTCTTGGCTGAGTGGGTCCCATTCCAACGAACTCAATGCAGAATCCATGAATCCCAGACTTTAATCACTTATGATATTTTAAAGAGGTAACCTGTGGTAGGTTGAAGGATCAGAATATGGTTTGGTCAATACCACAAACTCATATCATACTACTGCTTGGCAAGTATACTGCGACCAAGCGTTTTGTCCTGTTCATGGGAAAACCATCATGTGACGTCAACATTGACATTGATTTTGTTTCTCCTGCAAATACCCGGTATTTGGTGCTTATTGCAGACGATACAGTTATACTTGTTTACAAATTGTACATTTTTTATACTTGTACATAACATAGAACCCAGCGTCACATGGGTTTTGAGCGAGATTCGGGATCTGCAGACTAAATGGATTGGTTTTCTACGAGAGGTAAGTCCACGACTGATCTGGGGCCGCTGGGAGGTTGTAGTATCTGGACTTTCAAGGCATTTGACACTGTGCCGCTAAAAGGTTCGGTATATAAATGAGACTCCTGGGACTAGGGGAAAATCTGTGTATTTGGGGTAAGTAATTGGCTTAGTGATAGAAAACAGAGGGTCGTCATTAATGGTATGTTGCTAGATTGGGTTGAGGTTTACTAGTGAGTGCCACAGGGGTCAGTAGTGGGCCACTTCTTTTGAATATTTTTATTAATTGACATGTAGTGGGTTTACCAGTACAATTCAATATTTTGCAGATGATTTAGAGGCTGTGTAAAATAATAAATACGTGAGGTCGATGAGTTTAGAGCATTTGTGATTGTTGAAAGCTTAAGGAGTAGGCGCAGAAATGGTTGATGGATTAATGTGATAAATGTAAAGTTATGCCATGGGGCCATTGAACAAAAGTATAATTATGTTCTAAACGGTCCAATTACTTGGTAAAGTGCTTAATTTTAGCTGACCAGAGCCAGGCGGCTGCTGCTAAAGAAAATAAAATCATGAAGCGCATGTTCGGCTAAGGAATTAAGTTTCTCGCCGTATAAAGTCATATTTTGGCCTTATACAAATCCATCTGGTTCAGCCACACACGGAATATGTGGTGACAGTTTGGGCCCCAGTGTAAAAAGGGACATAGTAAGAGACTGAAACGGGGCAGAGGAGAGCAATCAGATATTGGTTGGTAATGGTGGGGACTAGAATACAAGACAGATTTGTCAGAAAAAGACGACTGAGGGAAACCTATTACAAATGTACAAACCTACCGGACATACAGATTCTCTCAAAGATCTTTTTAACCTAGGCCTGTGACCAGGACAAGGGGCACATCCTCTACACCTATTTTTGTATTTGAAGATTTAGTTCTGGTTATACTGGGTCCGATGTGGATTTCTTTCTATACTCACATCACATTTAAGCAAACTTTTAAGTAAAAAAATAATTTGGAATTGCTATTACGATTTATTATGTGATTAAGCTTGCGTGACAGTACTGTGATTGTTCACGGTTCTACTGGGATCTGTCTCGGTCGTGGTTGGGGGGTCACTGGATACAAGGCTGTGAAGGAAATGTTATTTGGACAATAAGCTGAACGATTACTTAACCGAGGAGATATGCCATCTGGGATGAGTTTTTCAAAACTATGGTAAGAATCTGTCATATTGTTTATTTATTATGGTTAGAATAATTCGATTATAGATGAGCAACCTCGTCCACGCTTTACTAAAACCACTGAAGACGTTGTGTACTTTTACGACTAGGCGTTGTTTCAGTGGTCATATGTCTTCTATTTTATCTATTATACTGGACATATAGTGGTTTACGCAATAATATCTAGTTTTGCAGGGGTAATATTTACCACAACTTAGAGAGATGGAAGGAGACTCAGGCGCTTGTTTATCCCCCCCCACCCCCGCGTTACGGGATTTTTGGAATAGGGAAAGAAATATAGAGGTCCGGATTCAGAGGAGACTCATTATCTGATCGAAGAGCAAGAAAATCCAAAGGTTGGTAGAATCCTTACAATAAGTGTTTTCACATGAATCTATTAAGTTCATTTCTGAGCAAAAATTTTCTGTTGTTTTTAAAGTACATCTACCACCAGGTATTCAAATTTTCAGATACCGGAGGGTGCGGCCGTTCTACAGGCAGGTCCACCGATCGTCATTTGTAAAGCCCCAGATGTTGCAGTCAACCATGACTACTGCGTATATTAGAGTTAAAACAGCCAGGATCAGGGTCGTTTAAGATCCCAGCGTTGCGAGTGAACCCAGCTCTCACATGCTGGTCGATAGCCGGTGGTTATGGCATGCCTCCTCTGCCTTCTGAGCCAGGCGACCACCATGACGTAACTGTACATTATGCGGGTCAGCAAGTACCTGCACCTTATGACAAACAGTTTAGAAGCTATAGAAAAGTATATCCATCTGTCGGGAAAAGGTTATTCATTATTACAGAATTTCTACATAAAATTTTTGAGGGTGTGACTCAATACCGTATAAACATAAAACTATTCTAACCTATACAATTCTAGATTCGTTCTTTGAATCCTCGGGCAGTGTCCTCACAGAGCCCCTTGTGCACATATCTTCTCCGTTCATGTTTGGACGTTGTGAATATGACGTACGGACATTGCTACTGTCTTATCCTCTATATACGAGTCATTTGTGACAAGAGCAAGCTCACCCCTGGGGACAGGTAAGGGCACATTACAATTTCACGTGGTTTTTTTTACAAATGATAAACTGTCTCGTTCCTTTATAGGCGGTGTAAATCTATGTGATCTAATACTTTTTGTAATAGCAAATACTTTTGTAAATTTAAAAAAATAAAACTATGGTTTATTAATATCATAATTTTATTTGACTAAGGCCCAGGTTATCATCGAAAAGCATTGTCCAAAACTCTTATCCATTGTCCCCCCTTATCCCTCTTCCCTCACTTTAACACTAAGTTAGCCTATAGCTAGCACTTGCAATATTGTCCCCAATCTGCAACTTCACGATGGTAAGGAGGGGGATCAGCAGCCGCTGTTGGGGGTGCAGCTAGCAGGAGTTGGCGCGCATGGGGCATTCTGCCACTGAAAAAGGTTGCCGACAGGGCCTGGCGTAGAGAAAACTTGTGCAGGACCCCATGGGCACATCAACGAGGCCGAGCCTGAGTCGTTCTAAATGACCCCCATTGGATCAATTCCAAGAGAGGAAATTTTATCAGTTGGGGGAATTATTTTGCAATGCACCGGCAATCAAAAATTAGGTTTGCATAAAAATCCTGTGCACCAGATTTTGCCGACACATAGCTAGACCAATTAAATCAGGTCTAAAAAGAGTCTGAAAGTCTATAATCTGTTGAGCACTAGAATAGTGTGAAAACTTAATGAATTCAACATTTATGTTATTTTACCCTAAAAGAAAAAATAAGCACTGAAGAATATAAACACAAATTTGTGGCCTTTAAGGCCCAAGCCATGTGATGAATTTAGTCAAAGGGGGGGCAACGTCGTGACTATCCATTAGTAGTGTTTCTGAACAGAAGGGTATCAGGTGGATGGCCTTCCCCTGAACTGCTCCAGTTGCCTTAAAGTTCTCTTATCCATAGACATTGTGGCATGAGTAATAAATTCTCATGTCCATATAATGGAACAATATATTATTACTGCCCATTCATAACATATATTGACTTTAAATCGTCTCAGCTCTTATGTAGATCTTGATATGTTCCTGGATGATGAAATATGTCCTTGGTATCATCAAAAGTTTTTCAAGTCCCTGGACAAACGACCCAGTTGCAATGACAAGTGAAGATTAACCAACGAAAACCCTTTGGATCCCAATAATCCTACAGAGAATTACGTTGACGCTTTCCTTAATAAAATGGAAAAGGTAGGATGGGGGAATCCAATGTAAACAGAAGCCACCATGGTAGTGCACTGTCCATAAAACCTAAGTAAAGTACCAAGCTTTGGTTCATATCTAACCCCGAGCCTGAAAATCCAAACTCTGCTTGTCAAATAATTAGAGAGGTATAATTGGACTACAGGTACCTTCCCATATGACCCTGAGAGACTAGGGGGAATATTTTATCAGGACCTCTGGCTTATTGCGGAGCTCCCTGCCCCAATACATCAAGAGGCGGAGGCCTCTTGATTATGCGCACTGCGAAAATAATGCCGGTGCACCACAATCTCCCCCCATGGAGATCTAGAGAGGGTTCCTTGCAGAAATGTAAGAGGAGCTTCTACTATTGTAAGACCTGATACATCCATGTATATCATAAATTTATTTGGACAGTCACCATGGTAAGGTGTTATGTTCTCTTTCCTGACTGCCCCAATAACAGCTGATCAAGTGGTGTAAACTTTAGAACATACAAGACATTAAACCTCTTATTGGAATCTGACAAAACGTCCGCTAAGATAGAAATATTTCAGGTCCCCGGAATGAAAATCTTGCTGGTAGTTCTCTACCTGCAGCTAAAGACTAAAAGAATACTAAACAAGAGGTTCATTAAAGGACATCTATAATCGAATAAGGATTGTAAAACAGCACACTGACTATGGTGATGTGGCTTGCTTTGGCAGGATCTGCTTCTTTAAACTTCTTATGCACTTGTTTAAAAGACTCTAAAAATTATGCCCAAGTGCTACGAGCTCTATTACCACATATACAAATCTGGAAGCCCCTGAGGCTTCTTGGCATAATTGTAATAGCTTTTCTATTAAAAAGTTGCATGAGATGCTTAAAGAGAGCCGATCCTCCAGAGAGGCACGACATCAGTAGTCAGTGTGCTTGTGTTTACAATCCTTGATCCTGGGTGGTAGATGTCCTTTAAATAAGTAATAACTTAATTTTTAAAACCCCATTTTCAACCAATACGTCGAAGAAACTATTTTCTTTCGACGGAAACAGGTCAACCCAAACAGTGAACTTTAACGAATGGAGTAATTTTGCTCACCAGCGCCCTTCAGATTTTCTTTGCTGGAGTAGAAACCAGTAGTCAAAAACCATGACCTACTCTCTACTCACTCCTGTCTGAAGCACCCAGATGTCCTTGGTAAGTTGAAAATCAAAGTGCATTTGCAACACCCCTTGGCACCCATCCCGGAAGGCGAGGGTGGTGTGCGAATACGTACCAACCATTAGCTTGCAGGCCTGTGTAGGGTCTGATTAGCCTCACAGCATGTCACTACATAACACTAGATAACACAGATGAACTCTGCAGTGGTAGTCCACCTCCTGGAAGGCAGGAGTAATTTAATTGCTTTATGTGGAGTAAAATTGTCATCACTATACATGTATTATCCTAATGTTTGTAAGCTGGATGTTATTGGGAGAGTAACACCCACATGACCAAGAGCTGAGAAAAGGTGACGGTTGGAGATTTCCCCCCAGTCAGTTCAGTCGAGAAGTGAGTCTGACAGGATTCAGTCAGAAAGACTAGCCAGTCAGACCAAGCAGGATTGGTACGTAGAGTGTAGTGAGTAAACGAGAGAGGAAAGGGGTACATCCTACTTCCAGGGTGATATCTGCAAGCAACCCGGACAGCTGAAGCATCCTTCTAGGACACAGCTACGCTCCCAGCTGCCATTGCATCCAGGCTGATGATCCCTCCCTCCTGTGGCTTCCCTCCAACCTGCATCTCACCACTCCACCATTTGTTAAGGCACGTTGCTGCGGGTTCCTGTCGGTTCCAATACGAACTGTAAGTTGTTTTTTTTGTTCAACCTCTCCCTCCGTCGTGGTCCCTGCTACTACTGCTGCCATCATCACAGACACCCTGTCCCTACACAGAGAACTTATACTCTAGACACCAAAGGGTTGCCCGGGGAGACGCTATAGTCGCCCCTCCCTCATCAGTTCTTGCCACCACACCTCTGGAGACCGGCCAGCTGTAGGACAGCCCTCCGGTTCCCCATACCAGCAACGGTGACACTAGGCGTTGGCCTAGGGCCGCAACCGACAGCCACTCAGGTATGCGGGCCCCGGCGACTCCAGGCCCCGGAAACGGCTAGACCCCGCGTGGGGGATTTTGCACATTTAATAAGAGGAAGTTGAAATCATTAGACAATTACTGTTTAATATTTTTTTTTGAGATCCAGAAATATGTAGGTTTAAATAATTAATAAGGATGGGGCGTGGATTGCCTCTGTCTTTGAAATGGCCCACATGATAGAGGAGCTCCGTCTCCACGGCATTAAAACCTGAACTTAACCCCCTTAACCAGCTCATGACAAACCCTCCAAGATGCCCGGAGTTCATTACAACAGGTGGGGAGGAAAGAAAAACTGCACTGATTCCAGCAATAAGCTTGATATAAAGCTTTTTTTACATGCAAACACCACAATGCGCAATGATGGCCGCAGCTCCTCTTCTTCAACACGCACAACTGTGTTATGCAGCAAGCACGCAGAGCGATTAAACCTTAAGCTCCGCACCAGTGGCCCTCAGGGTTTTGCGCCTAGAGAAGTAGGGCATACACCCCCTTCCAGATTCTTTCATATAAATGGGACTCTACCCTCGACCCGCCAGGCTGCTGCAATATGTGCCCTCTCCATCCTAAATAAACCGGAGGAGTACAGCATACCTCTCTAGCTCGCTCACTGTGGAGAACTCCTAACACCTGTATCTCAGTGTAGGCCTAACTCTTCAGCCTCTTCACCATCTGAAGCTGAGACTAGACAAGGCAGAAGATGAATGATAACAATTCTACTCAGAGGATACATCTTCTATCCAAACTGAAACACCAGATGTGTTGAAAAGTTTTCAAACTCAGACAAACATGTTCCAGAGTTCAAGTTACAGCAATGTAGAGTGCCTGTCGCGTCCTCCGTCCACAAAGACAGAGTGTCACAACTGAGCAAAGATAGAGAAGTTACATAGCCCATAACAGCTGGTGGACTCACTAACACCTTATAAACAAAGTCAGTCCCTATCAGCGCGAGCTTGATCAAACGTAGTGATTCTGATAGAAGAATAATGTCCAACTAAGAGGTATCTCGAACTGTTTCCAGTATCATTGCTACATTTAGTGTCCGAAGCGCACTAGAGCACTTCTTCCGGAGTGACAGAATTTGAACTTTGCATTGACAGGGCCTTATAGAGTCCTTTAAATGGCTAGTCCTTCCTAAACATGGCAACCCTACCAGCCATAATGAAGAAATCAAGCTCTTTTGTGGCCTCGTCTACAGCCACATTGCAAGCCCAGAAGGTCTTCCAGCAATCACCACCTCTACAATAAAAGAACATAAAATTCTTGACAGGTGGTGAATCCCTACAAAATCCCCATCTGCAGAGACAACAACATATGATTTATGGTTTGAACAAATACACTACTCCCTCCAGGTGATCTTGCAAAACTGGTTGTGACAATCCTAAAAAAAAAGTCTTCAGAACACTGCAAACTGGTTTTGTCTATCTTCAGCTTCATTAGAGACATAATAAATATCACAATCCAAAATTCTAAAAAAATCTACTCCAAGGTCTACTTAAATAATAAAGCCGTTTCATACAACAAGAACTTCCTACAACGTGAGTCCACTTTTAGTCCACCTTCGCCCCCCTTATTTCTAGACCTCCTTGACTACAGTTTTTGGTGCATGTTACAACATGTTGAATAAAGCTAGATAGCTATTTGGCTTGTGATGTGATTACCCTTCCCATGTTTCATCATCCAGCTCCACCCCTATTTTTAGTCTTCCTCAAAAAAGGATGATATAATACGAAGCTGATGAAATTTGGAGAGCTCCTCTGTTCACAAGAGCCGAGTCTTAAGTCAATTAGGAATCATGGGAACCTCCCTCCTGGACCAACCCCTCTACCACTGCTCGGGAACATGCTCGATATTGGAGGAGATTTTGTAAATTCTCTGATGAAGGTAAAGTATCTATTAGATAACATGACATAGTGGTGATGGTCAGATGTATTGTCTAGCATTACTTTTGTAGGACATGATCCTCCAAAAAATGACATATTGGCCCATATTTATCAAAACTAGGACAGTCTGTATTATGTGATATTTGCACGTGGAGTGTGCAGAGTGCGGCAGGTTCATCAAAAGTGGCGCATGGACTTTATGAATCCGGTGCCTCCTACACTGGAACGGGAAGTGTGCACAATTTTTTTTGGTGCACTTTGTTCATGCCGTAAAATTGTGGCACAGACAGAATTGTGGAGGAGGTCAGTTATAAATGTGGCGCAAACTCTGACTAAGCACCAGCACCCCCTTGAGGTGCACATTTTTAGTATTTTGTTGGACACAAAACTGTCTCAGACACTTTAATAAATGTGAGCTGATTTGTTGAAAAGAAGTTTAGTTGCCGGTATCTGAGATGTTCTCCTCCAGGTTTAATGAGATGTACAACTTTAATTTGCCCCTCCCTTTTAAATTTTATTCATTATACTTTGTAGATGTTCATGTCTTTTGTACATTGTCTCACGGTATGGGACAATATTTGTCTTCTGGGCGTAGTAAATTTCTATAATTGTTTAATGACTTGTCTATTCAGGATCAATATATAAAGCTTTAAGAAGAAAAATAATTTTGGAATTACTATTACGATTTATTATGTGAATTCAGCTGCGTGACAAGTACGGTGATGTGTTCACGGTCTACCTGGGATCTCGTCCGGTCGTGGTTGTCACTGGATACAAGGCTGTGAAGGAAATTTATTTGGACAAAGCTGACGATTACTTGAACCGAGGAGATATGCCGATCTGGGATGAGTTGGCTGTGAAGGAAATTTATTTGGACAAGGCTGACGATTACTTGAACCGAGGAGATATGCCGATCTGGGATGAGTTTTTCAAAAACTATGGTGAGAATCTGTCATATGGTCTATTATTACGGCTATAATTCATGTGTAGACTGAGCAACCTCCGTCCCACAGTCTTTACTAAAACACTGAAATGTTGTTGTACCTTACGACTACGGGCATTTGTATCAATAGATTAATTTGTCTTCTATTTTTATCTATTACACCTTAGAGGAGGGAGAGTTTACCATCAAACATAGACAAAGGTTCCTTTACTGTACGAGCAGTGAGACTGTGGAACTCTCTGCCGCGGAGGGTGTATGGCGGACTCTATGTACATGTTCAAGAGAGGGCTGGACGCCTTATGGAATGAGAAAAAATATCACGGGTTATGGGGATAAAACATTATTAATCGTTAAAGGTTGGACTTGATGGACTGGCGTCTTTTTGGCCCTTCTCTACTATGATACTTGATACAACCTTTATGTACAGTATCTACTTTGTTTATATAAACAAAAAATGATTATCAATGAACCATGATGATCTCAACCAAGACCGTCATCAGTGGGACAAACCAGTTTAGGAAACATGACCATTTTATTTTTAAAATGAAAGATTTTTAGTTCTAGGTCTATCTGGTCGTGTTGATGTTTTTAATCACATTTAAGAAAAAGCTTTAAGAAAAAAATTAATTTTGAATTGCTAGGTACGTTTTATTATGTGAATTCAGCTGCGGACAAGTCGTGTGATGTGTTCACGGTCTAACCTGGGATCTTGTTCCGGGTCGTTGTTGTTCACTGGATACAGGCTGTGAGGAGGCAATTTATGTGTACAAAGATAGGATTAACTTGAAACGAGGAGATATGCCGATCTGGGCTGAGTTTTTCAAAAAACTATGGTAGAAATACTGTCATATGGTTATTATTACTGGCTTTAATTCAGTGTATAGACTGGCAACCTCCGTCCCACAGTCTTTACTAAAACACTGAAATGTTGTTGTACCTTACGACTATGGGCGTTGTATCAATAGATTCATTTGTCTTCTATTTTTATCTATTATACTGGATGTATAGTGGTTTAAGCATAATATCTATTTTGCAGGGGTAATATTTACCAAAAATTTAGAGAGATGGAAGGAGCTCAGGCGCTTTTCTCTCTCCGCGTTACGGGATTTTGGAATAGGGAAAAGAAATATAGAGGTCCGGATTCAAGAGGAGACTCATTATCTGATCGAAGAGCTAAGGAAATCCAAAGGTTTGTAGAATCCTTACAATAAGTGTTTTCCATGAAATCTATTACAGCTTCATTTTCTGAGCAAAATTTTCTGTTGTTTTTAAAGTACATCTACCACCAGGATCAAATTTTCAGATAAGCCGGAGGGGCGCAAGTTCTAACAGGCAGGTCCCGATCGTCCTTGTAAAGCCCCATAGATGTTGCAGTCACCATGACTCCTGCGTCTATAGAGTTAAACAGCCAGGATCAGGGTCGTTAAGATCCCAGCTGTTGCTGATGGAACCCAGCTCTCACATGCTGTTGGGATCCGGTGGTTATGGCAATGGCTCAGCTTCTGAGCCCAGGCGATCACCATGGCGTAACTGTACATTATGGGGCAGCAAGTACCTGCACCTTATGACAAACAGTTTAAGCTTATAGAAAATGTATATCCATCTGTCGGGGAAAAGGTTATTCATATTACAGAATTTCTACATAAATTTTTGAAGGGTGTGACTCAAATACCGTATAAAACATAAAACTATTCTTAACTTATCAATTCTAGAGTCGTTCTTTGATCCTCGGCAGTGTCTCAGCAGAGCCCTTTGCAACATAATCTTCTCCGTCATGTTTGGAAATCGTTGTGAATATGAGGACGAGGAGATTGCTACTGTCTTATCCTATATATACGAGTCATTTGTGACAGCGAGCTCACCCTGGGGACAGGTAAGGGCAAATTACAATATTCCTGTGTTTTTTTACAAATGATCACATGTCTGGGTCCTTTATAGGGGTGTAAATATATGTAGATCTAATACTTTTTTGTAATAGCAATAATTACTTTTGTAATATTTAAAAAAATAAAACTATGGTTATTAATATCATAATTTTATTTGACTAAGGCCCAGGTTATGCATCGAAAAGCATTGTCAAAACTCTTATCCATTGCCCCCCTTATCCTCTTCCCTCCACTTTAAACTAAGTTAGCCTATAGCTAGCACTTGCAATTATTTTCCCCAATCTGCCAACTTCACGATGGGGGTAAGGGGGATCAGCAGCCTGCTGGTTGGGGGTGCAGCTGGCAGGGAGTTGGCCGGCATGGGGCATTGCTGCAAATGTAAAAAGTTGCCGGCAGGGCCTGGCGTAGAGATAAACACTGTGCAGGACCCCACTGGATACATCAAGAGGGCGAAGCCTGCGTATGATAAATGACCCCCATTGGATCAATTCCAAGAGAGGAACTTTACTCATTGGGGGAATTTATTATTGCACCGGCATCAAAAATTTATGGATTTGCATAAAAATGTCTAAAACACATTCTGACACATTTATCAAGGCTTTAAGACAATTTATTGGCACTTCTTCAACTCTTCCAACAAAGGGGGCATGACCCAAGGAAAGTTGGTGTAGTTTCTGGAAAAGGGGGCCTGGCTGAGCCAGAAATAGTGTATGCACCAAAAAAATGTGGAGGGTGCACCAGATTTGCGGCACATAGCTTAGACCAGTTAAAATCAGGTCTAAAAGACGTCTGAAAGTCTTATGAATCTGGTGCAGCACTAGAATAGTGTGAAACATTAATGAATTCAACATTTATGTTAGTTTTACCCTAAAAATAAAGCCACTGAAGAATATAACACAAATTTCTTGGCCTTTAAGGCCCAAGCCATGTGATGAATTTATCAAAGGGGGGGAACGTCTGTTGACTATCCATTTAGTAGTGTTTTCTGAACAGAAGGGTGATCAGGTGGATGGCCTGCCCCTGAACTGCCTCCAGTGCCTTAAAGTTCTCATCATATGTCCTTCTCAAGTCTTCATCCATAGACCTTGTGGCATAGTAAATAAATCTCATGTCCATAATAATGGAAAAATATTATTACTGCCCATTAAAATATATTGACTTTAAATCTTCTCACTGCTCTTCTTAGATCTTTGATATGTTTCCTGGAGTGATGAAATATGTTCCTTGGTATCATAAGAAGTTTTTTAAGTCCCTGGACAAACTGACCCAGTATGTCAATGACAAAGTGAAGATTAACCAGAAGACTTTGGATCCCATTAATCCAAGAGATTACGTTGACGCTTTCCTTATTAAAATGGAAAAGGTACGGAACAGAATGTAAACAGAAGCCACCATGTTAAAATGGAAAAGGTACGGAACAGAATGTAAACAGAAGCCACCATGGTAGTGCACTGTCCATAAACCTACGTAAGAGTACCAAGTTTTGTTCATATCTAACCCCGAGCCTGAAAAATCCAAGCTGGCTTTGTCAAATAATGTAAAGAGGTATCAATCTGAACTACAGTACCTTCCCATTTACCCCATTAGACATATGGGGGCATATTTATCAGGACCTCTGCTTATTGCTAGCATGGTAGTGCACTGTCCATAAACCTACTGTGTGTAAGAGTACCGAGCTTTGTTCATATCTAACCCTGAGCCTAAAAAATACAAGCTGGCTTTGCTAAATAATGTAAAGAGGTATTAATCTGGACTACAGTTCCTTCCCATTTGCCCTATTAGACATATGGGGGCATATTTATAAGGACCTCTGCTTATTGCTAGCACTTGTGATTATTTTGCCTTCTTGGCCACCGTAACGCCAGTGGAGAGTGAATAGGCGTGAAGGGGTGGCGCGGCCGGCCAGGAGTGTGAAAAGTCGCCAGCTGCATTTATTTCTACACCAAGCCCTGCCTGGCATGGAATAAATGCTGTGCAGCTCCCTGCCCGATACATCAAGAGGCGGAAGCCTCTTGATGTATCGCGCTGCGAAAATATGCCGGTGCACCAGCAATATCCCCCCATGGAGTTCATAGAGAGGGTTCCTTGCAGAACATGTAAGAGGAGCTCCTACTTTTGTAGACCTGAGGCATCCATGTATTACATAGATTTATTTGGACAGTCACCATGTAATGTTATATTCTTATTAGACATATGGGGGCATATTTATCAGGACCTCTGCTTATTGCTAGCACTTGTGATTATTTTGCTTACTCGGCCACCGTAACACCAGTGGAGAGTGAAAAGACGCAAAGGGGTCGGCCGGAAGTGTGAAAAGTCGCCGGCTGCATTTATTTTTACACCAAGCCCTGCCTGGCGTGGAATAAATGCTGCGCAGCTCCCTGCCCGATACATCAAGAGGCGGAGGCCTCTTGATGTATCACGCTGCGAAAATATGCTGGTGCACCAGCAATATCCCCCCATGGAGATCAAAGAGAGGGTTCCTTGCAGAACATGTAAGAGGAGCTTCTACTATTGCAGACCTGAGACATCCATGTATTACATAGATTTATTTGGACAGCACCATGTAATGTTATATTCTTCCTGACTTCCCCAAGAACAGTTAATCAACGGTGTGAACTTATGAGGAACAAGACATTAGTCTTCCTATTGAAAACTGCAAACTGTCCACATAATATAGAAATATTTCAGGTCTACCCGGAATAAAATCTGCGCTGTGTAGCTCTACCTTCATGACTATTAAATAAGAATATTAAACAAGAGGTTAATTAAAGGACATCTATCATCAGGATCAATCATGGTAAACCAAGCACACTGACATACTGGTGTGTGGCTGCTCTGGCAGGATCTGCTTCTTTAAACTTCTTATGCCCTTGTTTAAAAAAAGACTTTAAAAATTATGCCCTGGGGGGCTCCAAACTCTATTAACATATACAAAGTCTGGAGCCCCTGAGGCTTCTTTGCATAATTGTTACAGTTTTTTACAGTGCATAAGATGTTTAAAGAAGAGCCGATCCTGCCAGAGGACGCACGCATCTGTATGTCAGTGTGTTTGGCTTACAATCTTTGGTCCTGGTGGTAGATGTCCTTTAAAGACATTATTAACATTTTACCAAATCAATCTCTTTGAAAAACTATTTTCTTTCGACAGGAAAAGGTCAACCCAAACAGTGAATTTAACATGGAGAATTTGCTCACTAGCGCCCTTCAGATTTTCTTTGCTGGAGTAGAAACCAGTAGTACAACCATGACCTACTCTCTGCTAATCCTTCTGAAGCACCCAGATGTCCTTGGTAAGTTGGAAAATCAAGTGCATTTATATAAGAGAAGTGGAAATAATGAGAAATTACTGTTTAAATAGTTTTTTTGAGATCAGAAATATGTAGGTTTAAATAATTAATAAGGATTGGGCGTGGCTTGGCCTCTGTCTGAAATGGCCACATGAGAGAGGAGCTCCGTCTCCACAGCGTTAAAACCAGCAACTCACCCCACTTAACCAGCAGTGACAAACCCTCCAAGATGCCCAGCATTTCATTACAACAGGTGGGGAGGAAAAGAAACTGCACCGATCCAGCAATAAGCTGCTTAAAGCTTTTTTTTACATGCA
This sequence comes from Engystomops pustulosus, assembly GCA_019512145.1. NCBI lineage: Eukaryota > Metazoa > Chordata > Amphibia > Anura > Leptodactylidae > Engystomops > Engystomops pustulosus. The sequence continues at coordinate 6,591,465 of CM033650.1, read as the reverse complement.
ACACCACAATGCAGCAAGATGGCCGCAGCTCCTCTTCTCCAACCGCACACTGTGATGATGCAGCAAAGCAGCAGCGTAGTAAACCTCTTAAGCTCCTGCTACCAGTTGGCCCTCAGGGTTTGCACCTAGAGAATGTAGGGGATACACCCCCCCCTTCCAGATTCCCAATAAATGGGACTCTACCCCGCCGCCAGGCTGCCGCAATATGGTGCCCTCTCCATCCTAAATACAGGAGGAGTACAGCATGCCTCTCTTAGCTCCTCAGCTTGTGGAGAACACTAACTCTGTATCTGGCTCTCAGTTAGGCCATAACTCTTCATCCTCTTCACCATCTGCAAGCTGAGCTAAGCAAAGGCAGAAGATGAATGATAACAATTCGTACTCAGAGGATACATCTGCTATCCAACATGAAACACCAGATGTGTTTGCAAAGTTTCAAACCTCAGACAAAATGGTTCCAGAAGTCAAGCTTACAGCAATGTTAGAGGCCTCCTCACTCCACAAAGACCTCTCCTGCCCAATTGCTCCAATTCAAAGATCAGTTACCGATATAGGCGACAGAGTGTCACAAACTGAGGCCAAGATGGAGAAAGTTACAATAGCCCATAACAGCTTGGTGGACTCACATAACACCTTAGAAGACAAAGTCAGCCCTATTCAGGCTGAGCTGATCAACTTGGAGGTATCTCTGAACTGATTCCAGGTCATATGCTACATTCTTATGTCAAGAAGCTCACTAGAGCACTTCCTCCGGAGCTGACCGAATATGAACTTTGCATTGACAGGGCTTATAGAGTCCCTTAAATGGCTGGTCTTCCTAAACATGCAATCCCTACCATCGCCATATGAAGAAATCAAGCTCTTTGTGGACCTCTCTACAGCCACATTGCAAGCCAGGAAGGTCTTCCAGTCAATCTTTTGTGACCGGAGCTCAAAAACGAAAAAGACGATCCATGCAGGTTTCCTCCTTATTTGTGCACCAAACACAAGGTATCACTTTCAGGGATAAGTCACCATTCAGACCAGAAACCGTCAATATTTTCACTCCTGTCCTAGTCTCCTCCACTCAATATGTAGATAAAAAATGCGCATATCACAAATAACTCCACGAGGACGCCAATCCTTGCCCCTTAAATTACTTCTTAAATACATGTGCAACCAGTTTGCACATAAAAGAACATTCAAAGTCCGACAAATGCTCTCTCCCCGATTTTGGCGAGAAGACTCACCCAAGAAAGGGACCGGCTACATATGAAATCTTCTACTACAAAAACATGCGTACAAACACAGATTATTACAAGCAAAATATTATTTCCACAGGCTTATCACCCTATTACAATTCAGTGAACGGCACAACATAGGGACGACCTTTGTGACAATAGATGCCGAGAAGGTGTTCGCAACATAGGGACGACCTTTGAGACAATAGATGCCGAGAAGGTGTTCAATCGGGTGAATTGGTTGTACGCCTTCGCAGCCCTCACCAAATTAGAGCCATCCATACAGCAATCAACTCTTTATACTCACACCCTACAGCATAACTTTACACTAATGGATTGCTTTCCACCAAGTTCACCCTTCCCAATGGTACGAGACAGGGGTGTCCCCCCTCCCCTCGTTTCCCCTTCCCAATGGTACGAGACAGGGGTGTCCCCCCTCCCCTCGTTTCTTCATCCTCTCAATAGAACCTTTGCTGAGCTCATAAGATCAGACATCCTCTCAATAGAACCTTTGCTGAGCTCATAAGATCAGATCCCAATGCTCCAGGTATAAAAGTGGACCCTACGAAAATAGCGCTATTTGCGGATGAAATTATATTGACTTCTACAAATTCCTTTCAATCTCTCCCTTTCATCGTCAACATAATTCAAGCATATGGTGCAAAATACTACAAAATAAAAATGTCAGGTCCTCCCAATAGCAATTCCCCAAAAACAACTGATCTATCTTAAAAAGAGTTTCCCATTGGACTGGCAATCCTCCTCCATTTAATATTTCGGGATACGTCTAACCTCAACTCTGCACAAACTCTACAAGGCTAACTTTGTTCCCATGCTGGCAAATATAGGCAAAGAGCTCTCCAGCTTTTCCAAAACAATTTATCTTGGTTTGGCAGAGTTGCCGCACATGAAATGTGCATTATACCGCGGTTTCTTTATCTCTTTAGAACTTTGTTGATACACAGTCCTTTTTCTCCTCTGCCAACACCCAAAGAGTGGCAGTAAATATTTTACCTAGACAGTGAGGTGATTTGGGCCTCACAGGCTTACGGGACTATCACATATCTGCAGTAACAGATCAACTGATGTGTTGGTGTGGAAATTCCACTGACAAAGCTTGGGTGACCTTAAAGAGGACCTTTGTGAACAAACACCGCAGTGTTAGAAGGATGGTGTTACCAGAAACCTCCGGTAACTATCTAACACTGCGGCGGGGCACAAAGTAATAATCAGACCTCTCGCAAAGCGGTCTGATGTATTCATGAGGGGGCGGTCCTAGGCGCTGCCTCTTCCCCGGATCACCCCGCTCGCTCCATAGGGTGGCGGTGACTGCAACACGTCATGCCGCAGTCACCGCTCCTAACTGCACCCCAACCCCGTCCCTCATGAATACATCAGTTTGCGAATGTTTACGCTATCCTTCTAACACTGCAGAATTTGTTCAAGCACTAGGAGCTGCCGCTATCCTTCTAACACTGCAGAATTTGTTCAAGCACTAGGAGCTGCTTACTTAAGTAAGCTTACTTAAGTAAGCAGCTCCTACTGTCGAAATTTTGGGTGACAGGTCCTTTGTAAAGATCTACCTGAATAAGAATGAAGTACTACAGAATAGAATGGTAGCAGTACTGGGGCATCTTTCCCATTTCTGACAATGGGGCAGATTTATCAAGCTGTCTGAAAGTCAGAATATTTCAACCAATCACAGCTCAGCTTTCATTTCACCAGTGCTCACGAATATTTTAAAGGGGAGTTGTGATTGGTTGCCATGGGCAATAAACTTTAATAGACTTTATTGACCATAATGCTCCACTCACTTTCCAGATCTACAGCGATTGTCAATGTAATTCTCTTATCATTATATGTCTCTATATAACACAAGTGTATAGTTAGCATTGTATTGGTCCAATCTACTGCGTTTGGTACTGTATTGTATGAAATCCAAATCCTTTACGTAATCTCAGTGTTTAAAACATTGGTTGCTTCAAGTTACCAACAAAGAGTAATTGAGCCTACAATGATACAATGGGGCATATTTACTTATCAGGTCCTGTCGCGATCCCCGATCCAGAATGTCCGACGAGGATGAAGTCCGGCGCGATTCACCAAGATCGTGTGCCTGATTTCCTCCATGTGTAGCTTCCCCGCTCAGGTCCCCGGAGTTCCCCTACTTCCTGGTGCATGTAAGTGCATTGTCCGTGTGTAATGCGCTGTGCGGGGAGTCACTAAGATCATTCGCCCAATATCCAGCATTTGTCGCTTCCCTGCTCAGGTCCCTGGAGTTCACCTTCTTCTTCCTGGTGCATGTAAGTGCATTGTCCGTGTATAATGCGCTGTGCGGGGAGTCACTAAGACTGTGCGCCCGATATCCTGCATGTGTCGCTTCCCTGCTGAGGTCCGTCGGAGTTCACATTCTTCTTCCGGGTGCATGTAAGTGCATTGTCTTGCGACACAATTTGAATTTTAAATTCCGCACTTAGTTAGAATCAGTCGGGTTGTTTGAAGGCCACGCCCCCTGATTTGTGTCGCATGAAAGTTGGCACGATTGCGCCAAAAACCATTGTTAAATGCGGCGCAACTTGGAAAAACGACAAAATGCGGTCTGCGGACCCTTAGTAAATGTGCCCCATTGCCTATGGTTCTCCTCTGCTTCCTCTAGTAGAGGCTACAATCAACTAACAATCGCTATCCTTCTAACACTGCAGAATTTGTTCAAGCACTAGGAGCTGCAAACTTTAGTAAGCTGCAAACTTTAGTAAGCAGCTCCTACTGTCGAAATTTTGGGTGACAGGTCCTTTTTAAAGACCTACCTGAATACGAATGAAGTACTACAGAATAGAATGGTAGCAGTACTGGGTCATCTTTCCCCATCTTTGACAATGGGGCAGATTTATCAAGCTGTCTGAAAGTCAGAATAGACAGAAGAGTTGTGATTGGTTGCCATGGGCAATAAACTTTAATAGACTTTATTGACCATAATGCTACACTCACTTTCCAGGTCTACAGCGATTGTCAATGTAATTCTCTTATCATTATATGTCTCTTTATAACACAAGTGTATAATTAGCATTGTATTGGTCCAATCTAATGCGTTTGTTACTGTGTTGTATTTTGAAGACAAAAACTTTTTAGAAAAATAATAATAATAATAATAATAATAATAAAAAATAAGCATCAGCATATCTGGGAGCTGTCAGATAAAAATACAAATCTTTTTTCTCCATCATCCAGAAGGTCCAATGTTGCTTTGACTTTTTTTGCATTGATATCAACCTCTCAGATGCTTTGGTCTGAAAAGCCCACCGTCTCTTAGGGATTCATAGTGTGTAATCATTGACCATCAATCCAGGTCTTTACTATGTGCTTGTCATTTTTAAAGACCTAGCATCTGCCATCAGCTAATCTTGCAAATCTCCATCTGTAGCAAAAGTTCATAAGGAGATTGACCAAGTCATTGGTCGAGATCGAAGCCCAACAATACAAGACAGGAACCAAATGCCTTACACGGAAGCCGTGATTCATGAAATACAGAGGTTTATAGACCTCCTACCTCTTGGTGTCCCAAGGAAAACTACAAACGAGGTCAAGCTGCAAGGCTACACTTTACCTAAGGTACTTGTATAGAAAGAAACAAATCTAATATGAACACCTTAAAAGCCTTAAAAATATTTGCAAAGTTTATTTTTTAAAATTTAGAAATCCAAATCCTTTACGTAATCTCAGTGTTTAAAACATTGGTTGCCTCAAGTTACCAACAAAGAGTAATTGAGCCCACAATGATACAATGGGGCACATTTACTTACTTATGTCCGACGAGGATTCACCAAGATCGTGTGCCTGATTTCCTCCATGTGTTAAATGCGGCGCAACTTGGAAAAACGACGAAATGCAGTCTGTGGACCCTTCGTAAATGTGCCCCATTGCCTCTGGTTCTCCTCTGCTTCCTCTAGTAGAGGCTACAATCAACTAACAATAGAATTCAACCCAGAAAATTTCCTTAATAAGAAAGGCGAACTTCAAAGGAACGGGGCCTTCATGCCTCTAGTTGCAGCTAGTTTTGAGCACACATATATACAGTGGGGGAAATAGGTTTTTGATCCTTGGCTGATTTTCCAAGTTTTACCACTTACAAAGGATGTAGAGGTCTGTAAGTGATTTTCCAAGTTTTACCACTTACAAAGGATGTAGAGGTCTGTAAGTTTTATTGTAGGTCAACTGTGAGTGACAGAATCTAAAAATGTGTTTTGTGTTGTATGATTTTTAAATAATTATTTAGCATTTTATCGGTTGAAATAAGTATTTGATCCACTACTAACCAACAACTATTCTGACTCTTTCAGTGTATTTGATCCACTACTAACCAACAACTATTCTGACTCTTTCAGTGCTGTTAGTTTGTCTTTAAGAAGCCCCTCCTACTGTGCATGTATTTCATGTATATATTGCCCCTGTCTAAGCTTGTTTACTGAGTATCCATACACTGTATATATTGCCCCTGTCTAAGCTTGTTTACTGAGTATCCATACACTCAATTAGTGACACTCTAAGCTCTCCACCATGGGAAAGACCAAAGAGCAATCTAAGGACACCACGGACACAATTGTAGACCTGCATAAGGCTTGGATGGGCTACAGGACAATAGGCGAGCAGCTTGTGAGAAGACAATACAATTATTAGAAAAAGGAAGAAACAATCTTCCTCAGTCTGTGGCTCCATACAAGATCTTACCTCGTGGGGTAAATATGATTCTGGTCAATGGCCTGAAGCTAACTGGGAACACAGTCTCAAAGATTACCATAATTTACACACACTATGCTGTCATGAAGCATACGTGATTTTCTGGATTTTTTTTTTTAATTCCGTCTCTCACAGTTGAAGTGATTAACAATAAAAAAATGACAGACATCTCCATTCTTTGCAAGTTCCAAAAACCTATATAGACCTTTATAAATCAACTTATATATTTTCAATATACAGTATGTCTGTCTGGCAACTCTAATGTTAGTGGACACGGGGACTGATCACTCACACAATAGGCTGCTACATTACTATGCAGTTTATTGTAAATTTGGTGCACCGGACAGGTGATCCCAGAATCCTAATTCACTATTGGGCTTCTGTTCTGCCTATGTTCTGGGGTCTGAGTGGTCAATATAGAGTCCAATAAAATGATAATTTATTTACCCTTTATGCTTTCTTTCAAACTTTCCAAAAAAAAAAAAACTCTAAAGGGATGAATTTTGATCATAGGACAACCAATGAATCTTTAGAGGCCACCAAAATATATACAGTACACATTATTTGTACCTGGTCCATTGGTCCAATGCTAAATAGTATAAAAACCTTTATACATAAATTTCTAAGAAAAAACTATTATCTGTGACACCAAATCTTCCATGGAACTAAGTATCGCTCATTACAAAAAGACAAATGTATTAAACCAACTTCTGATCTATTGTATTCTTCTCTTAGGAAAGCGGAATTGTCTCGGAGAAGCTTTGGTACGGATGGAACTCTTTCTCTTCCTTATCACCATTCTGCAAAATTTTGACTTGAAATCCCCGGTACCATTAGAAGAAGTTGATATGAGTCCAAATGTTTCCGGACTGGGGAACGTCCCAAAGCCCTATAAAATTGCCTTCATTCCACGTTAATGGAACAGGTTCAGCACCTGTTACCATTTTTGAAACTTGTTTGGATTTACTTTGTTCACTTGAACTGTTTTTGGTGAAACTTTCGTTTTTAAGAGTTATGAATATAAGAAAATCGAATATAATTACAAATAAACTATTTAATCCAATGGTTTGTAATGTCTTATGGTCCATCATGTCTTCTAGCTTCGGCTGTGCCAAGGACTTGGCGGCTGCCACAACACAAGAACCAGGAACCAGTACAGGGAAACTACACTTTTATTTTAGTTACCCTTTCCCCATTAAGTAATATGTACCTGTATGTCACATGGGAGAGCATCCTTTAAAGTTCCTCCTGGTGGCATGCTGTTGTTGACTTGCTCTCTTGATAAGATGCCCATGTAAATAGTTGTAAGTTGAAGTTTCTGGGCTCCAATGCAAAATTTCTACCAGACCCTAAAAAATAATCAATTGTTTGTAGTAGTGATTTCTTCATATGGGGAAAAGACACTATGGGGCTCATTTACTTAACCTTTCCAGTCGCGATCCAGCGGTGCGTTCTCCGATGAGGATTCGGCTTCTGCCGGAATTCACTAAGATCATGCCCCCGATGTCCACAAGGTGTTGCTGCTGCGCCGAGGTCCGCCGGAGTTCACCTCTTCTCTTTGGTGCTTGTAAGAGCGTGGCAAGCGACACAAATTCTTTTTTAAATACGGCCACGCCTCCAATTTCCATCACGTGCAAGCCGGCGCTGATGCAGCACAACCCAATAGTGAGCTCCAAAAACCGGGGCAATTCAGGGAAAAAACGTCGCAAATCGGTAATATTCGGGAAACCTGATGATTCGGCCCCTTAGTAAATGAGCCCCTATATGCTCGCCGATCAGAGGCTTCTGAGCCAGGTTGTGCCCCTTCAAATTAGCTATCAACTAGGCATGGCTGGGATTGGCCAGGTGGACACTTGGTGAACACACATGGCCAATTATAATCATGCCTACTATCTAGTGACGTAAAGCTGCCTGATTGGCTGTTCTGTCGCCCATCAGGCAACATGTGCGGGTTAGGCAGAACGACCAGTTCCTCTCATCTCTACTAGTTAGTAAAAGAGTAAGAAAATGGCTTTCAAATTTGCATAGCATCCAGAGGAAAAATTGCACGAGATATAAGCGTCCTACCTAATAAAATTGGTGTCCTCTACTGAGGTCATGATCTTCAGCAAACTCACTAATATTTGCATATGAATTGTGTTTTAAAAAAGTTTTCAGGGTTCAAGCTGTGTCACACCAGCATGTAAGTGTGCTTGGTTTACAATCCTGGTGGTAGATGCCCTCTCAAGTCCAGCTGGAATATCCATTTGGTTTGTAATAACTGTTGATCAATATTACCTCCTCTAGGGCCAATTTTAACTTGACAGATGCCCCAAAACAATTTCAGATTCCCTTCAGGGGCTGTTTTTTGTGGAATTCACTAAATACTCGATGCTGAAGCAAAAGGCACTGTTTACCTAAGAACAGAGGGTACTGAAGAAGAACAGCGCCACCTATAAAAGCAAGTAAAGAGATTGGTTGAGGTCATGAAATTTTGCCATTAAACATATGATTTATGGTTTGAACAAACAGACGACTCCCTCCAGGTGATCTTGCAAAACTGGTTTTTACAATCCTAATAAAAGTCTTCAGAACACTGCAAACTGGTTTTGTCCATCTTCAGCTTCATTAGAGACATAATAAATATCACAATCCAAAATTCTAACAAAAATCTACTCCAGGGTCCACTTTAATATTATATTCATACAACGATTAAAGTTGAAACGGTCTAAAAAAGTTAAGAACTTCCTACAACTTGAGGCCACTTTAACCCCCCCTCCCCCCTATTTCTGGTCCTCCTTGACTACAGTTTTTAGTACATGCTACAACATGTTGAATGAAGTCAGATAGCTATTTTGATGTGATTACCCCTCCCACGATTCATCATCCAGCTCCACCCCTATTTTTAGTCTTCTTCAAAAAAAGGGATGATATAATACGAAGCTGATGAAATTTGGAGAGCTCCTCTGTTCACAAGAACTAACTGATGGATTTGCCACAAGATCCAACTCTTTTACTAGTCATCTTTATCTTATGCTTCATCTTGTATTTAAGTCTTAAGTCAATTAGGAATCATGGGAACCTCCCTCCTGGACCAGCCCCTCTACCACTGCTCGGGAACATGCTCGATCTTGGAGGGGATTTTGTAAATTCTCTGATGAAGGTAAAGTACCTACTGGATAAAATTACATGGTGGTGGTGGTCAGATGTATTGGCTAGGATTGATTTTGTAGGACCTGATCCACAAAAAGTTACCTATTGGCCCACATTTATCAAAACTAGTGTAGTCTGTACTATGAGCAGTTTGCCTGAGGAGTGTGCAGAGTGCGGCTGGATCATTAAAAGTGGCGCATGGTCTTCATTAATCTGGTGCCTTCTACACTAGGGCCGGAAGGGTGCACCATTTTTTGTTGCACTTTTTTCATGCATCATAATTGTGGTGCAGACAGAATTGTGGAGCAGGTCAGTAATAAATGCTGAGCAAACTCCAACTAAGCACTAACACCTCCTCTAGGTGCACATTTTTGCTAACTTGTTGGACACAAAACCGTCTCAGACACTTTAATAAATGTGGGCTGATGTGTTGAAAAGAAGTTTAGTTGACGGTATCTCAGATGTTCTCCTTAAGGTTAAATGAGAGGTACAACTTTAATTTGCCCATCCCTTTCAAATTTTAATTATTATACTTTGTCTCGTGTACATTGTCTCACGGTATGGGACAATATTTATCTTTTGGGCGTAGTAAATTTCTATAATTGTTTAATGACTTGTCTATTCAAGATCAATATAAATGAGAATTAAATGCCATAAAGCTTGTTGAGCGTGTTGAGCTGAACTAAACCACAAAGTTGTAGTCAATGCCAAACTTTGCAGGTTTGGCCCCTAAACCCAGACCCAAACTTTAGTTAAAAGTTTAAGTTCGGGTCTGGGTTTGGCTCAGTTCACCCTATGCCAGCGATCAGTGTTATCTCTTTCACTGCCAAGTACTTTGTTGCCTTTAAATCAATGTGGTGCATAAACATTGTACATGTGCACCACCATTTTGGGGGGAATTGGAAATCCCTGATAATGTCATGGGGAGCAACGATCCTCCCCATAAAGACAGAGCCCATGAAATGCCAACATTTAAATGACGGAATTTCAAGAGTTGACGCCGATAGGAGGTGTTACTGGCATGGGTCCGATACTTGGACAGAATTTTCAAGTATTTGTATTCTTGTATACTTCTTTATAAAGAAACATACAAGCACTAAGGACTCACATTTCAATTTTGTGTAGTGCTCTAAAAGGTCAGTAACACCAGAGCCAGTGATCAATAACCATAGTCCTAACTCCTGAACCACTTATAACTGAAGGTGGTCTTGGCTGAGTTGGGTCCCATTCCAACACAACTCAATTGCATGAATCCAGACTTTAACTACTACTGCTATTTTAAATGAAGTTATGTGATAGGTTGAAAGGACCTGAGTATTGTTTGGTCTATACAATGACTCATTATCACTACTGCTTGGCAAGTACTACTGCCGACCAAGCGTTTTGTCCTGTTCATGGGAAACCATCATGTGACGTCAACCTTGACAATGATTTTGTTTCCTGGAAAAACACCTTATTTGGTGCTTATTGCAATACAGTTTATACTTCTTTACAAGATTTAACATTTATTTATACAACCAATTTATGTACGGTATATACATTTTTTTATACAAACAAAAAATGTATCAATGAACCATGAAGATTCGTAGTCTGTCTCAACGAAGACCATCATCGGCAACAAACCAGCTTAGGACAACCTGACCATTTAATTTTAAATTTGTTCAAGTTTTTGGTTACAGTCATCTGGTCAATGTGATGTCTTTTTATTCTCACATCACATTTTAAGAAAAAGCTTTAAGAAGAAAAATAAATTTGGAATTGTTATTGCAAATATCACTACAACAATTTATCATGTAAATTTAGCTGCGTGACAAGTACGGTGATGTGTTCACGGTCTACCTGGGATCCCGTCCGGTCGTGGTTGTCACTGGATACAGGGCTGTGAAGGAAATTTATTTGGACAAAGCTGACGATTACTTAAACCGAGGAGATATGCCGATCTGGGATGAGTTTTACAAAAACTATGGTAAGAGTCTGTCATATGGTCTATTATTATGGTCTTTACTAAAACACTGAAATGTTGTTGTACCTTACGACTACGGGCATTTGTATCAATAGATTAATTTGTCTTCTATTTTTATCTATTATACTGGACATATAGTGGTTTAAGCATAGTATATATTTTGCAGGGGTGATATTTACCAAAAACTTAGAGAGATGGAAGGAGCTCAGGCGCTTTTCTCTGTCCACGTTACGGGATTTTGGCATAGGGAAAAGAAATACAGAGGTCCGGATTCAAGAGGAGACTCATTATCTGATCGAAGAGCTAAGGAAATCTAAAGGTTTGTAGAATGTTATCCATGAAATCTATTACAGCTTGATACATTTTCTGAGCAAAATTTTCTGTTGTTCTTAAAGGACATCTACCACCAGGATCAAATATTCAGATAAGCCTGAGGGGCTCGAGTTCTAACAGGCAGGCCCCGATCGTCCTTGTAATTGTCCCTATAGATGCTGCAGGCACCATGCCCCCTGCGTCTATAGAGTTAAACGGCACGGATTGTGATAGTCGAGTTCCCAGCTGTTGCTGCGGGAACCTGGCTCTGTCAACTGGCGGTGATTGCAATGGTTTAGCTTCTGTCCCCGGGCGATCACCGTACATTATGGGGCGGCAAGTACCTATAACGTACAGTTTAAGCGTATAGAAAATGTATATCCTTCAGTCGGGGAAAAGGTGATTCCATGAGTTGATGTAGGGTGACATATTACAGAATTTCTACATAAATTTTTGAAGGTTGGGACTCTGCAAATTCTGTATAAAACATAAAACTATTCTTAATGTATCAATTCTAGAGTCGTTCTTTGATCCTCGGCAGTGTCTCAGCAGAGCCCTTTGTAACATAATCTTCTCTGTCATGTTTGGAAATCGTTGTGAATATGAGGACGAGGACATTGCTACTGTCTTATCCTGTATATACGAGTCATTTGTGACAGCGAGCTCACCCTCGGGGCAGGTAAGAGCAGAACAAGCAATCAAATGATCATATGTCTGGGTCCTTTATAGAGGTGTAAATAAATGTAGATTTTATACTTTTTTGTAATAGCAATAATAATGTATTATAATATTTTAAAAGAATAAACTATAGTTATAAATATCATAATTTAATTTGACGAAGGCCCAGGTTATGCATCTAAAAGCATTGTCAAAATTCTTATCCACTGCCTCTTCCTATTCATGACCGCCTAATATCCTTCACTTTAAACTAAGCTAGGCTATAGCTAGCACTTGCAATTATTTTCCCCAATCTGCCACCTTCAAGACAGAGGAAGTGTGTGTGTGTGTGGGGGGGGGGGGTGGTTGGAAACCTGCCGGGTAAAAGGCTCAGCTGGTAGGGAGTTGGCCGGCATGGGACGTTTCTGCAAATGTAAGAAGTTGTTGGCAGGGCCTGGCGTAGAGATAGACTCCGTGCAGGACTCCACCAGATACATGAAGAGGCCAAAGCCTGCGTATGATAAATGACCCCCATTGGATCAATTCCAAGAGAGGAACTTTACTCATTGGAGAAATTTATTATTGCATCTGCATCAAAAAATTATGGATTTGCATAAGAAATGTCTAAAACACCTTCTGACACATTTATCAAGGCTTTTAGGCAATTTATCGCCACTTGTTCAACTCTTCCAACAAAGGGGTCATGACCCAAGGAAAGGAGGTGTGGTTTCTTGAAAAGGGGGCCTGGCTGAGCCGGAAATAGTGTGTTTGCCAAAAAAAATTAGGTGGCACATAATTTAGACCGGCTAAAATCAGGTCTAAAAGAAGAACTCAAGAATCTGGTGCAGCACTAGAATTGTCATTGAGCTACGCACTGACAAAGCATGTGACACATTCATGAATTTCACCTAGTTTTACCCTAAAAATAATGCCACTGAAAAATACAACAAAAATGCTCGGCCTTTAAGGCCCAAACCATGTGATGAATTTATCGAAGGGGGGGGGGGTCAGTCTGTTGACTATCTATTTAGTAGTCCATATGTCCTTCTCAAGTCTTCAACCATAGACCTTGTGGCATAGTAAATAAATCTCATGTCCTTAGTAATGGAAAAATATTATTACTGCCCATTAAAATATATTGACTGTAAATCTTCTCACTGCTCTTCTTAGATCTTTGATATGTTTCCTGGAGTGATGAAATATGTTCCTTGGTATCATAAGAAGTTTTTCAAGTCCATGGACAAACTGACCCAGTATGTCAATGAGAAAGTGAAGATTAACCAGAAGACTTTGGATCCCACTAATCCGAGAGATTACGTTGACGCTTTCCTTATTAAAATGGAAAAGGTACGGAACAGAATGTAAACAGAAGCCATCATGGTAGTGCACTGTCCACTGTCCATAGATCCGCTGTGCAACAGAGTACCGTGCGTTGTTCATATCTAACCCCGAGCCTGAAAAATCCCAGCTGGCTTTGTCAAATAATGTGAAGAGGTTTTAATCTGGACTACAGTTCCTCCCAATTGCCATATTAGACATATGGAGATCATAGAGAGGGTTCCTTGCAGAACATGTAAGAGGAGCTCCTACTTTTGTAGACCTGAGGCATCCATGTATTACATAGATTTATTTGGACAGTCACCATGTAATGTTATATTCTTCCTGACTCCCCCAACAACAGCTGATCAACGGTGTGAACTTATAAGGAACAAGACATTACACTCTTCCTATTGAAATCTGCAAACTGTCCCCATAATATAGAAAATTTCGGTCCTCCTGAAGAAATCTGTGCTGTGTAGCTCTACCTGCATGACTATTAAATAAGAATACTAAACAAGAGGTTAATTAAAGGACATCTACCAGCAGGATCAAAGATGGTAAACCAAGCACACTGACATACTGGTGTGTGGCCGCTCTTACAGGATCTGCTTCTTTATGTCCTTATTTAAAAAAAAGACTTTAAAAACGAGCTTGATTAACATATACAAAGTCTGGAGCCCCTGAGTCTTCTTTGCATAATTGTTACAGCATTTTTATGTAAAACAGGGCATAAGATGCTTAAAGCAGAGCCAATCCTGCCAGAGGAGGCACACATCAGTATGTCAGTGTGCTGTGGTGGTAGATGTCCTTTAAATACATTATTAATAGAGATGAGCGAGTAACTCGTCCGAGCTTGATGCTCAGTGGAGTATTAGAGTACTCGGAATGGCTCGTTGCTCGGACAAGTATTTCCCCTGCTCGAGATAGAGCATTTAATTAAGAAAAGACAGTGAAGAACAGTGAAGAACACAGTGAAGAACACAGTGAAGAACAGATTGCAGATTTTCCGAACATCTGTTCACTTAGCCGAAGACACGAGCGCAGACGCTGGTTCAGGCATGCAGAGCGGAGGCTGAAGTGGAGCGTGGCTGGAGCTGGCATGGAGGAGCGGAGCGGGCATCACCGAGCAGGTATGGAGGAGCGGAGTGGGGGCTGGAGCGGGCATGGAGGAGCAGAGTGGGACTGGAGAGGACATGGAGGATCGGAGCGGGCATGGAGGACCGGGCATCACGGAGCGGAGCGGG